>JAJJMB010008749.1:160046-183779 GCA_023531105.1 Papaver atlanticum
AACAACGGTTATCAACACAAGTATCCAGAAAAACATAAAAAGAACTTATAGCTTACATTCTGCAAGCAAGTTCCACATTCTGATACAAGTCATAAAACAACCACACCTTCAGAGTTAACCATTCTGATCTCAACACCTTCTTCGCTTCCCTCCCTAAGATCAACCCTTTTCCTTCATTTTGTGACCGAAGCAAGACTGGAAAGACCATTTATTGGTTTAGGCCAGGATTGTACAGATTGGTCTCTCGAATCTAAAGTACTCCCGTGCAGTGCATTTTTTTAGGGTTTAGATTCGTTTCTCGGCGGCACACCCAAATTTACCATTTCTAGCATAATCAGTTTTTACCCCAAAACTGGTATTCATAGTACTTTTATTAACATTGTAAAATGCATAATAAAAAAACCGGTAGATGTTTTAAGGTTTTAGTTAGATATCATTCATTTTTTGTCTCTATAAATCATAGAGACTCTTTACAAATCTCGTTTTTTTGTCTCTACAAGTCATAAACGCTCTCTAAAATACTTTCTGAGAATTACAGGAAATCTCTAGATTTTCAGAGAATCTCCGGGAGTCTTTCAAATAAAACATCTATGAAAGTCTATAGAAATCTCATTTGAGTACCCCTTGTAATTAAAAACCAAAAACTAAATATTAAAAAAAAATGTCTTTTCCTCTTCTTCCTTTCTTCCACTCCTCCCTCTTCTTCGACTTTTTCAATGAGAATTAATGCTGATGATGAATCCCAAGAAGAAGAAGAATTGAATAATCAAACACTAGTTAATCAACCAATATGACTTCAATTAGGTAAGAATCGAAAACTCATCCTTTTGATTGTTTTTTTTTCTTTTAGGGAAAATAACTTTATGAAGAAAATAAAGTCAAAGGAAAACAAAGAAAAGAAAATGAGCCTAATAGACAACAAGTCTAAAGCTCACGGTTAAAAGAAATAGGCTAAAAGGCAACATGTCCACGACCTTTAGACTAAAAGAATGAGATAAAATAAGAATCTCGCAAAATTATTCCTCAAATCGCTAGTAAGAAATATCCGGGAATTCTAATCTTAGCATATTTTTCGATCTTGACCAGTAAAATCTTCTTTTACCTCTCTGCAAGAAAACTCTTCTTTTTAGCAAAGAAATCAGCGTAGAAATTTATCTCTTTACAAGCATGCTGAAAATGAATCACCTGCAAATTATGTGGAAAATCCAGGGAAGCTTTTGACTCATAAAGACCGTTATACATCCTTTAGAGTAAGACTGAACTATAACTCTAACATGATGGTTTTCTATAACCCACTCTGTTGCACATATATGTTAGATTTGATCAAATTATGGATTTAAAATTAGTGTCAGCATTATATACGGCTGGGAAATCAACTCTACGATCGAGAAAATATATATGAACTCCCAACCATAAACCAATTCTACGGTTAGGAAAATATGAACTCCCAACAGTAAACTACTTTGAATTTGCATACGATTATAATTTCACACCATGTATGAAGCTTATGAGTTTGTCGGCGGTTGGAAAAATTTGGAATTCCAACCATATACAATGCTTACGGTTAGAGCAAGTCCAATGGGACACATCTAATTTGGTTGTTTACTTGTCCATGTGGACGGGCAAACATAACTTTGGGCAGTGGTCAACATGAAATGAATGAGCAAATTAAACTATTGGGACCCGTTTTTATATATACAAATATTTTTTTAAATCAAGTGGGACCCATTTATTAAAATAAAACTTATAAAAATATTAACTAAATTCAAGTGGGACCCGTTTTAACTAACTTAACTAACTTTTACCTTTTTTTTAATAATACGATACCGTCTCAATTTGAGTCGCGCCTCGTCTCAACTTGGGCCAGTCGTCTCAAATTGAGACAATCGTCTCTGTTGGATTCGTTCGGTTCAATTTGAGACGTGATGAACAAACCCTTTTATTTGAGGGTTTGTTCATCTGTATTAATGGTTTGCCAGCCCCACTGTAGGTGTATAATCATCAAACTGAGCTGTTTGGCGTGCACGTTGGAGTTGCTTTTAGGTTTCCCAACCGTGGGTTAATTTTAAAAAAAACCACAAATTTTTTATCTGAATTTTCAAACACAAATTATTGGTTTAGTCTAATTACTAATCCAGTACATTCTAGCCAAAACAAAATTAAAAGGATAATAGGTTTCGAAGTTTACTATTTCGTGACATGATTTTGTCTTTTTGTGAGCCTTTGGAACCAATAGCTTGGAGCGCCAAGGATTCTTTAAAAAGTCATTCTAAATTTACTTATGGTGGATTTGTTTATAGAATTCACAATTTCCAGGAATTTATAATTCCATAGGATTACAAATTTTGGGATTCATGTAAATCCCTCGTATGTTTGGTAACTCAGTTAAAATTCCTAAGGAATCATAGAATTCTCTTGTTTTAAAGTCCATGTATTATTTGGCATTACCATAAGAATCTTAAAATTGTATAAATATGGGATTTAGAGTTTAAAAAAGTGGATCCATAAATCCCTTAACAGGTTTCCCAGCAAATCTTAGGGGGGGTCGGACTCCATAGGAAGGATTTGCTGGAAAAATGATTCCCACAGGAAACTAGATTCCAGAGATTTTGGCAACCCAACATACTCTGGGAAACATAATTCCACCAATTCCCTTAAACCCATAAATCCCACCTTTAAAATTCTACTTCCAAACCCACTTTAATAGTTTTGGTTTTCATACTTATCCAGGATCCTAATACCCTTTTCAGTGAGAAAACCAAACAGGCCCTGAAGGTTAAGACGGTAATAAAAATTTGGGTTTTAGTTTTCGAATTTAAGGTAAAACCCTAACCACTGATTCCAGAACTCAGAACTCTGAGAACTCAGAACTCTGAGAACGAGTTAGAAAAACAAATCAAACCCCAAACCCTAGTTTTTAGTCCCAGAAATTTCTGCTCAGCTCATCACTTCTCGATATTCTCATCTTTCCGTTTAATCAAATCTACAGAATGGGAAGAGGAGGAGGAGAAGATGGTGGCATTATCCCTGAAAATGTACTCGATGCAGTCAATAGAAGCCAGTTAAACATGAATGAAGTACAAATCCAATTCCTGGAGTTCTTATCTCTCTATGAACCAGATGTTATCGCTGAATTACCTCCACTTTCTCAAGCACAAGCACTTTTTATTCTTGCGAAGGCTGCTTCAGTTCTGCTTACAGTGCAATTAAGATGTCATGGTGTTCACCCTGATGACCATCCTATCAAATCAGACCTTGTAAGTTGATTCCATACCTCAGTCTCTTTGTTTCCTGCTGAAATTGCACATAATAAACACTTAAATGGAAGACTAGTTGTTCGATTTAGTATTCGATTCATCTCGTGGTGAACATGTTAAATTACTTACAAATTTGTTCCCAAATATGCCTTAGGAGTTTGGAAGATGGCCTAATTTTGGTTTTGCCCAAATAAGCCTCTAAGAGTTTAGGATGTAGCTTAGTTTCTGTATCAAGAACAGCCTGATTTTAGGTTATATTGATTTGCTACAAACATAGGCAGCAATTCAGTTTGTTGTGTACCTGCTATTTGGTTACTGTGAGATGGCAGTAGGGAGAGAAACTTGAGTGTGCTCTTATATTTGAAGCTTTTGGGGGTTTAATCAGTTCATTCTGTCTTCTGTTAGAGGTAATTGTTCAGATCTCCACCACCTGCTCCGGCATTGTCTCCTTGCAAGTGTATTGTTCTAAGACTTGTGAGAGATTGCAAGTTTATAGGTTTTGATCGAGTGCTTTTGTGGTGAATTAATAGCTAATTGGGTTCTCCAGAGGCTATAAGATTCATATCACATATGGTTTTCTCTTAATTGTTCATACAGTGGATAGTTTGTCAGAAGATTTGTAATCTGCCAACTTAGTGTTTAAACTTCGGTTTGGTGTGAGATGTGATAGCAACCTGTTTCAGGTTATGTGACAGAGAGTAGAAGATATTGCAGACACTCTTGTGCGCTCCACCATGATAGTCTAACTATTGGACTGTAAGGTTTTCGTGCTATATATTATGGCCCAGGCTTTTGAGGAAACACATGAAAAGATTTAAGCAGTTCTAGTATAAAATAGTTACATGAACATAATAATCCTGCACTGGTAAATTTAAATTAGTTGTGGTGCCTGCTTTGGATAGGAGATTTGAGATTGGGCATGTAAGAGGGTGAATGGTGCATTGTTATGTGTGTGTCTGCAGTGATATGTAACCTCAAAAGCAATCCTGGAATCCATATTGGTATATCGTCTGGGAAAATATGTGCTAGTTGAAGAGGTTAGAAAATTAGATCATTGTAGAGTCTTAGATTAAGATAGGGTATATGAAACATGGTCCTCCAAGCTTATTTCTCATGATGGATTATTTTATTATTATTATTATTATTATTATTATTATTATTTTGCCATAGCTTTGAACTAAACAAATACCGTTTATGATTTCTGTAACAACCAGAACTAATAACTCCGATCCAAAAGCATAGTTGGTGATGATTCTATTTACGAATAATGAACTTGTAGCCGACATGGTCTGTCTGCCACTACGTAGGACAGAATGTTGAATCAACATGCCATACTATAAGGAGTATCTCTGTCCTGGGCGTTCCTGCTCGTTTAGATTAGGTCAGTTAGAGAGGCAGAGTAGGATTGTGATATACGAATCTGGACAACGACATATGAATGACTGGCAAGAAAATTGATAGATGCAGAGTAGGATTCCTACTAATATCTTCTGTTTGTTTCAATTTTTTGTTATTGTTGTTTTAATTGTATTCATGATTTTGATAGCTTATCCCTTTACACACCAAACTACTCTTAAATCTTATGTTTTAACATCTTTATTCCCTTGGAATTGTAGGAAAGATTAGGTTTGTACGAAGAAAAACTACAACGTTTTATGGCGTTAAGTAAAGGTGTTCCGTTTCTCCTCTCAGTATCTTTCAAATTTTCTGTTATGTGATTTATATTCTGTTCTCTATCTAGAGTTATTTGGGTGGATCAGGTGGTGAAATGTTTTCCTTTTCCTGAAGTGCCAAACTTATAACGACCTCGTTTTTTCTGATACAGCACCATTGCGTCCTTCTACTACCTTGAATTATCAGGCGGCAACACGTTTCATCGAGCACTCTCTTCCTGATCTTTCTACAGGTACATGGTCCATCGCTTTGTATATTATTTCATAACAACTTAAGTACTGTTTCTTTTTTCGTGCATTATCTTATATAAAAACCCTTCAACTTCCAGAGCAGAGACAAAGTATGAAGGATATCAGCAAAGGGAAGGGGGCTGCTAAGGGTAACACCATCCCAAGGAAAAGGAAATATCAATCATCTGAGAAGCAGTCTGTCCGTTCTGCCACTGAAGAATTTCTTGAAAAAGCAAAGCGTGAGCTACTCGGCACTAATCATGGTGATATGAAAGGACCCCTGCGGATAGACACGTTGCAGGAAGATGATGCATAGGCAGGTTGTTTTTAAAAAAAAAAAAAAAAAAAAAAAAAAATTGGGTTCATTCAGGCTTTGTAGTTTTGTGCTGCTTTAAGGGTGGATAGTCGTTAGGTGTATTTTGAGGGCATCCAAAGCTTTATTTTGCTGTAAATCAGTGGCATTCCTAATATCCTCGTACAGAAGAACATAGCCATTGGCGGTATTTCTGTCAAGAACACCTTTTGTGAATGGTTGGAAAAACTTGTTAAATTAAGTATTGATATCACTATCAATACAGTTGTATTTGAATTTCGTCTGTCTATGGTCGAATTGAACTTGAATTCGGGCCCCTGCTCGTGTCAAGACGCGTTTGACACCAGGCTGAATGGAGCTGCGTTTGAGGTCAAGATCCACCTTTGAGTAAGCCAGTGTTTCAAACAGTGCTAGAGTTTGGCAGGGTTTGAAATTGAGTCCATGCTGAAACTTGTTATGTTCACGGAACCATTATTTTTACTCTCTTCTTCCTTGAGAGTTCTGAAATCGCAGTTGATGATCAGGAAATCTTGAATCAAGAATTTGTGAAATGAAGGAAAATGGAATTTCAACTCGAGGATTCAATATTCAACTTTTTGCTGCTCTGAGTTTATTAGGTAAGCGAATGCTGGAGAACTCGATGAAGCACATGCAAATTTATGCTAGGAAGGTATGTTAAACATGGTGATTTTAAATCAGCTAGAAATTTTTTGTAAGGAAATGCTAGAGAGAGTTACACAGGTGGGGCATTATGGTAACAGAGGCAGGTTGAAAGATGCTTCTGAGATATCCGAGCAAATGCAACACAAGAGTTTAACTTTAACATCATGAATGGTCAGAATTCCCCTGGATATGTTAGTGTGATATCTTGAAGCGTTTTCTTAGATGCGTAACATAAAGTCAACACAATTGTCTCTCGTGCAAATACTGAAGTCATGTTTGGACAGCACCTGTTTCTTTTCCCTCTATGGTCACATTTTCGTATGGGTCATGGCTCATGCAAATGACGTGCTTCCTATATTCTTCCGGCCCACAAATTGTTTCGTTTGAAAATTGAAAATATAGAATAGTAAAACCTGTGAAGTCGACCATCTTGTCAACCTGAACTTCGAGTTGGACTCTCAACTAATAGTGGATGCAGTAACGAAAGGAATGATCCAGTATCACATTGCTGAAATTATTTCTCTTTTTAAACAAAATATTTTCTTGAAAATGTTACTATGTTCCAAACGAGAAAAATAAGGTAGCGGATATATTATCCAAAGTAGTTAGAGTAGAAAAACTTACGAGAAATTGGAATGATGCTATGCCAAATTGTATTACCAGCCAAGTACTGGCTGAACAAAACAATGTAATCAGTTCTTCCATCTAATGAATTTCTTTTTTTTCTAGTAAATAAAATATAATAATAATAAAAAACCTTTGAAGTCGACCTATTCATGAATCGTATGCCTTATTATCTGGAAGGTGAATCCATGTTTGGGATGTAAGAAAATTGAAAATCCAATGCCGAGAACATGGACACATGGTTAGCGGTTAGCACCCTTTGAAGACGTGAAGCACTACTTACAAGAGGATAATATTCTCCCGCGTGGGAATTGGGTTAATTTCCCATTATACTTTTGTTTTTAATATGTTAATCTGTACATGTATTTATGTTCCCGGTCACATTGGGGTATACCCAGATTAATTGGAGTATACCTAATGGGACAAAATTTGGGTCATTTTGAAGTAAAACAGGACATCTTTAACCATGTATTTTCTAAATGGTTAAATTGTCCCTGCAATGATTAACACTAATTTAATTGACATGAATAGATTAGATTAGTTAAACTAGAACACCGCTGCCACGGTGGGGAGGGAAGACCGAAGAAAAACGAAACACGCACCTGAATGCATAGCGCGTTATATATCTTTTTTTTGTCATAATGTTATTTTCGAGGAATATACATCGTTTTAGTGGTTGCATAACCAAATTAGTGGATGCATGAACCAAAATACGACTATATAAACTGTTATGCATCCTATGTGGTGGCTCCATAATTCGTTATGCATTTTTTTTTTTTTCAGAAAAAGAGATATTTTCACACAAAAAAAAATTTCTTAAAAATAGGCCAAATTGAAAAAGTGAAAGTATCATTTTTTCTGAAACAGAATGTGAAAGTATCACTTTTCCTGAAACAGAAAATTAGTCGATGCATAAACCAAAATATGGTTGCATAATGTGTTATGCATCCTTTATAGTGGTTTGCATATTGGCAATGCATTCAATTATCGAGAATTATGCCTAAAGTGAAAGTATCATT
Source organism: Papaver atlanticum (assembly GCA_023531105.1). Taxonomy (NCBI): domain Eukaryota; kingdom Viridiplantae; phylum Streptophyta; class Magnoliopsida; order Ranunculales; family Papaveraceae; genus Papaver; species Papaver atlanticum. The sequence goes on from JAJJMB010008749.1 coordinate 167,827, forward strand.
TTTCTTGAAATGGAGTGAGTATATCGTTTTATTAGTTGCAACGGAAAATTAGTTGATGCATAAACCAAGATATGGCTACATAAAGTATTATGTATCCTTTTTGGTGGTTTGCATAATGGATATATACAATTAATTTTCTAAAATTGTGCCTAAAATTACAAACACTTCCGAATTTTTCGTGAAAACTCTAAATTTGATATTGTCGTTTGTACTTATTGTGTAGATTTTTTAAAAACCTTTCCAACGAGATAAAATTTGTAAAATTCCAAGGCACGGATTTTTAGATATGTTATATTAAAGTTTGGTTACCAATTATACCCCTAATGAAATAGGATACATAAGGAGTTATAGTAATTAGACTAAAAGGGAGGGATATTTTGGTATTATCAAGTGCACACTACCAAAATCTTTTTATCAAATTGCAAATTTATGTGAGGCTTCATTTTACAAAAAACTGGTCATAAAAGGGACTCCCTCCCTTCGGGCCCTCCGGTCGGTCGACCCAATTAGTTAGATTAGTTATATGAGTGGATTTGGAAATAATTGTGAATAAGAAAGAGAGTGAAGTAGTAGAAGAATTTTTTATTTTATTTTTTGGGGGGTGGGGAGGGGGGGGGGGGGGGGGGTAGGGTTTTGTGATTTTTTTTAGATGAGTGATTCTAATCATGATTTTGAAGTGGGGGAGTCTTCTCCTCCTACAGATGAATACTTGTATGGTGATCTACCAAATCATGATCAAATGGATTATATGCATGATTCTCACTTTTATTTTCCTCAAATTCAATATGGATATGGAAGTGATGAACGTCTTGAGACAAACGTAGAATCTAATGACCCAGAACGAGAAAAGGGAGCTTCAAGTAATTAGGTACACAACTTACGTGGTGAAGATTGTGATTTTTCCATGCAAATGATGGATTTTTTTCCACTTTTGCTGCCCAGTATCGGCAAGGTCGACGATGGTCGAACCGTGCCGAATGTAAGAGTCTGCATTGTTTTTATTACCAACTGCCACGACTTTTCATGAGCAGTATTTTAGTCGGCAAGGTCATAAATAAAAACCATGCCGACTATAAGACTTTTGCATCACAGGAAACTAGGTTGTGAAACATGCTTAAGCCGTCATTGTTTTGAATATGTCGACCCTGCTGACTATAGTTTGGTCGTCATTGTTGTATTCTTCGACCCTTCCGGTTGTGCTTTGGTCGTTGTTGTTTTATATATCGACCTTGCCGACTATGGTAGTATATATTATCTAACGTGTGATGTTTTGTAGATTGTATTGTACCAATGACGGATCAGCCTCAAGCTCACAGAGTTAGGGGTCCTGATACTTCTGCACATTATGCTAATGATTTGGAATGGTTAGAAAAAGACGAAGCAATCAACTGGGTTGATGAGAAAGCAAAACAGAAGATGTGCGCTCTAGTGAAAAATGCCCAACAAAAAGATTCGCGGTTTGAAATGGTATGAGAGTGTAGTGGGTCGGACGTAAGTCACAAGAGAAAGGGTGTAGAAGACGACTAGGGTGTAGAAGACCAAGTCAAAGAAGGGTGGATGCCCATTCAAGATTATTTTTTGGAGGAATATGGAGAATGAATAGAGTTGATGTTGGTTGGCATAACCATAAAGATCCGGAAAGTCTTGTTGGACACCCCCAAGTTGCCAAGTTGAAACCGCACGAGTTCGAACAAGTAAGAACAAGTTGGGGAATTAAACCAAGTAAGCTCCTCAGTAAGTTCAAGAGGGATGACCCGCAAAACCTTTCTTCATTATCTACAATTTATGCGGCCAAAGCAACTATCAAAAGAATTGAATGGGATGAAAGAAAGGTAATGGAAGAATCACAATGGTCGGCCCACAAATACAACTACACGGTGAGACACCATGAGTCATTGGAGGGGAGGGTGGATCGTATTTTTATTGCGCATCCTGATATAATTCAATTGGCCCGATGCTTTTACCAAGTTTTGTTCATGGATTGTACTTATAAGATGAATGGGTACAACATGCCTTTGTTGAACATTGTAGGACAAACCTCGGACAAGCAATCATTCACGGTGGCATGGTGTTTTATGGATCGTGAGAAGGATGAGAGCTATATTTGGGCGTTGGAAACTTTGAAGCTTCTCTACCACGAAGACGAAACTCCCGGGGTTGTAGTGACTGACAATGAGCAAGCAATAATGAACGCCGTGAGGATGTTTTTTCCCAAGGCACAAAATTTACTTTGCACATGGCACATACAATGCAATCTTAGAAAGAATTGTAAGAATCATATCCAAAATCCAAAGGCAAAGAAAGGTAGTAAACGTGAAAAAAAGGAAGATGAACGTCTTAGTAAACTAACTAAAGAGGAGAGAGAGGAAGAGAAAAATAAATAAGACCAAGAATGTAAAGAAGGTGAAATTAAATTTGGGTTATTCATGAAAGCGTGGGCTAAGTTTGTTTAGTCGATGAGTGTGGCAAGATATGAGATAAACTTGAAGGAGTTCGAGGATGATTGTAGTGGAATATTGTAAGAGATAATGGTTGAGGCCACACAAAGAGAGGTTTGTGTATGCTTTTACTTACGAATATAAACATTTCAAACTCGAGTCCACAGGTATGGTAGAGCAAGCTCATGGGAGACTAAAAGGTCTACTTTTCACGAGTCAAAATGGGATTGTGACGGTGCAACATGCCATCCATGAGTACACTAATAATGATATCAACAAAATAAGAAAGTAATTCAAAGAAAGTAGGTACAAGAAGTTGAAGGAGTTTAAGGAGGATGATAGGTTGCTTGTTGGTATACATTCCAACGTCTCGCATTGGGAAATACGTTTTATGATGAAACATCTCAAGTTGTATCAAAAGTATGACGACCCGAGCACTCCTTGTAAGTGTAGGATAATGAAGGCTATCGGACTTACATGTCGTCATATGCTTGGTAGGTATAAAACTCCGATTCCGATTGAAGATATTGATCCTTATTGGAAGCAACTATATTTCATCCCGGCTCCAAGAGAAGTTCCCGGTGAAGAGTTTGGCGACATGGAACTTGGGAGAATAATCCTCGACAAGTACCCACAATGAATAGGTTGGAAAAAAAAACTATGAAGCACAAGTTGATGCCGATTGTTTACCCTTTTATGGAAGAACTTTAAGAACCCTTGAAACAAGATCCACCGGGTAGACCACCCTTGAAACAAGATCCACCATCTCAAGTATAGAAGAATTGTTATGGTTTTGGTGCATAACAATCATTTTATTGGCCTACAACTGAACAAGGAATGTCCATTATCTCCTCTTTGTAGGTTTAGTTTTTGGGAAAAGTCCATAAACAACAAGAGCAAGGAATGGGTAAAACTTTATGAGGACAACATGAACCTTTGGAATACTTTAGATGAGTCTATAAAAGGTCCCATAGATTTGACTCAAGAAGGTTTAATATATTTGAATGAACTGCCTCCAATAGATTTGAGTGATTGGTGATTGCGCTTAAGAAATAAGGAATCTTTTTGTAATCGCATTCGTGTTTTGTGTAATATGCTTTGGAGTACTACAAATGAATGAAATGGATCTGATTTTTTTGGTGTTTACTCCTTCCAATTTATATACGCTGACATTTTTTTGTATTTCCTAACCAGCCGACTTAAGTGCTTTACTGTACCGTCGGCATTGTAATTAACATACGAACTTGCCAACTATACAGTATGACACAATTAGTTTGAATTTTCCCCAGGGTCGGCAGGTTATAATTTTTTCAGGTTGCCAACTGCGTATCCCTGACAACACTGTAAAAGAAATCCTGGGACCGTCGGCATGGTCGTGGTCCTCCTACAATGACGACTAACAACTAGTTGGAAGTGTTGAAGAAGAAAACCTTGCCGACTAAGAGGGACAAAAATGTTATCATTCCTAGATGTTCTGAACACAATAGCCATCATTGTATTATGATAAACCCAATTCTGATTAAACTGCCGTCGGCACGCTTAGAATTTTGTATAATGTCAACTAAAAGGGACAAAAATGTTATTCTTCCTGGATATTCTTCACACAATAGTCGTCATTGTAGTATGATAAACACAATGCCGACTGTACTGACGTCGGCATGCTTGGAATTTTGTATAATGCCGACTAAATTGAAATTAAATAACTTATAGGAATATGGATCAACCTTGACGACTATGAAGAAGTATTCATTTTATATAAACTAAAACCCGTCGACTCTAACATTCTTAGTACACTGAGATGCACTCAACACTTAATTAGAGCATACAAACCTTAAAAAAATTAGCCCTAACACATTTGGGCTAGATAGTATCTTTTCCAGTACACAATTTTTTAGGAGAGGTAAGTAGCTTCATCTTACCGTCGCAACATGGATCTGTGCATGGTAGAAGGTTAATTTTAGCAACTTCATCTTCATATGGAGCTAGGTTCTCATCTATCTGATAAAAAAACCATAGCAGGTGCATTTTGAAGCATACAGTTGATATACATCTCCTACTGCAGCTTTCATAAGAAACAAGAACCCTTTACAACCATCAATGGTGCATTTGCTTCCTTCAAAGGGATAATCGTTTGCAAAATGACCACTTAGTGTACAAAGACTACAAATAATTGGTTGTGTTGCACTTGAACCTTCCATTCTTTACGCATGTTGAAGATGAAGTTGAAAGTGCTTTTATATTAACAACACACTTAATATCTTGATTTTAAAAATTCTAGCCGTTGAGCATTCAATGGGTCGTACTTTGTACTTAAAGTAATATTTTTATACTACTAACAGGTTATAGTAAGTCGGAATGGTCGAGAATTTCAAACCATGCCAACTACCTATCCGTGACACTGTAAAATAGAGCCTGGGATGGTCGGCAAGATCGAGCATTTTAAACCATGCCGACTACCTATATATCCCTGACACTGTAAAAGAGATCCTTGGACCGTCGGCAAGGTCGAGCATTTCAAACCATGCCGACTTACTACAACTCTAATATTGTTTAAATCTGCAGAAAAAAGACTAAGTTTCCAAAGCAAGTGAAACTAAAAATTAACATAAGTTTAAGCATTACTGACAAGTCTAAAACCACAATCTAAGAGTTCAAAACATAATGTTAGAAACATAATAACAAAAACGTATCAAACAAAGTTTCATGGATCCTTCTCATTGTTGTTATCTTCCTCCACATCACTAGCTTTTTCACCATCACCAGCTTTTTCACCAACTTTTTCATTAGCATCAGCTTTTGCTTTTCCCTTTATTGGACCTATGTAGTTACCAACCTCATTGTAATAGGTGTTCACTCCAGAAAAGTCAGATGCCTTGAAAAAAGTTCTTGGATCACGCTCCTCTTCTGATGATGTGCATTCAATATAGTTGGGGGGTTGCTAGGACTGTTCATATCCCTTATAAATTCTTCAGGATTAGTCTTAGCCATAAGTAATAAATTTCTTACAAGGAACTTCTCTGCAGTTTCATCACAAGGACCTTCAAAATTAGGATAAATCTTTTCAATCCAGGCTAATACCTCTGCTGCATTAGTAGGACAAGGGATATCTTCCATGTTTTCCTCTGGGAACCTAAACAATACACAAATAAAAGATATGGAAATTTTACACATTGAAACATGGTTCTTGTAACATACTAATCGGCATGGTCGATAATCTAGAAAAATTCTGACTACTTAGTCGGCATTGTTCTATTCATCTATAATGCCGACTAATATAAAGTCGGCAGGGTTCTATTCATATAAGATGTCGACCAATAACAAAATTGAACTCAGGAAAACCAAGTTTCCGTGACATGAAGTCGTGAGTTACAAGTTTAAGAAGATGATGACTAAAGAAAATCATTCCCAGTATGAAAAGTCGGCAAGGTTGGTTATTGATTACCCTGCCGGCCCTGGTTAATGTTTCACAGTCACCATGGCAATTATGAAAAGTCGGCATGTTATTCATGTTACGACCTTGCCGACTACCACAAACATCCTAAGCCGTTATCTAAATTTTTAAAAAACCCTGCTGACTTTAGACCCAAAAATCATAATTTTCGATTTCTAACCTAATATAACAATCGAAACACACAACACAAGAATGGGTTTGAGTTTAGACATCATTTACAGTCTTCTTTTCTCCAGTAGTGAGTTCTTTTCAACATGCTCGGGGATTGGATATTTGAGTTCAGGGATTTCACTAGTTCCAACTTTTCCCTTACTTTTTTCCTCTGATTTGGATCTTTTGATATCACCTGTTGAATATGTATTGCTACTTGATCGTTTAGAATCAACCATTTTTGTGGAAAATCAAAGTTGAAGATTTTTGGTTGATGGAAGAAGATGAAGGGGAAGAGAAGAGAGAATTAGAGAAGATTAACAGTTTTTTAGTTTTTAATTTTAGGGTTTAGTTTTTAAGTTTAACTAGTACAACCGTTGCCACGGTGGGAGCGCCGACCAAAGAACTTGACGAAACGATACCACTAGTGATTGCATGGATTCAGATTTGTAAAACGGTTGTAAAAAAATGTAATCGATAGTACACGAAAAATGAAAAATGTTATTCTAGACAATAAATGCCCAAAAACCTATTGAAGAGTAAAACAATGTACGAACATTAAGTTCATTGAAAAACTATAAAGATTTGTTAGCAATTCGTGAACATTTGATGTGATTTTTACCTCCAAGATAATTTGTTTCTACAGCTTGTGGTTAAGCATTTCCACTAAACTGGCTTGAGTCATTTGTGGATCTCAATGGGCTATTGTCTCAGATACCAAGTTTAGTGCTCCATTGAGCTGGCTTGGTTCATGACTCGGCAAAACTTGTAGAAAACTCCAATCAGCGAGGTAACTTCTCGAGAAATGGAGACCGGTCAAAGTTAGAATTTTCCCAACAACTAATAGACTTCTTCCTGCAGGTTCTTTTACATCTCTTTAATCTAAAATTAGCCAATTAGTGTACACCTAACTGTACTACATATAGTTAGAAGAAAAGTTGCATCCAAATCCCTTTAGTTATCAGATGACATGAGAGTATGCCCAGAAGTAAAGACATAGGAAATTTGAATCTTTACTACAGCAAACAAGGCCATCTTTTGCTTCCTTCGTGGGTAAACAGAATGTTTTATATCATATACGCTAGCAGTGAGAGCTGTAAGAGTTGGTGCTGTCGCAGGACTATGCAAATCACTTGTTGGTCGACATACGAAGATGTCAGATGAGTCAAGGATTCCTACTTGATAGTTTACACTGGCAGTAAGCCCCCAAGAGGAGAAGTAAGGTCCGTTGGACGAAAAAATAGATGGTGAGTGTTGGACCACCTGCACTGGAGATTGGATCGCGGTAGAAGTTGTGGTTGTTGTTGCAGCTCCAGGAACCATATCAGACTTTTGATGACAAGACGACTCAAATAACTGGTGGTTCTGTATGGTTCCTAAATGTGCTCCTGTTAAATGAAATAAAGATCAGATTCACCTCAGACTGAATATAACAACACTGCATAAAAGCATATCTTGATGAGATCTAGACATGCACATCCCAACTTTCGGTGCTCGTATGCAATAAAATACAACTTTATTTCCTTCCCGTGGAAATCCGATGTGCCTCCGCATTGAGTATTGGAATTATTGCAAGTACACCAATACCACGATATGTGGATGTGTGACTAAAATGGTATGTCATATTGTGTATCTCAGTTCAGGGATTTTAAGTACTCAGTTCTGTATATAAAAACATCTACCTAAAGCTTATGGACTTCACTATTGGCAGAGACCAGCTAACAAACACCACATTTCTTACACCGAATCATTGTTTATGAAAATAAAATAGTACCAAACCATTTCCCAACCAAGTCATAACCTATTTCTCTAACACTATTACTATTAGTCATTGCACTACACGTGTGTCAATTTCTACTGTATAGTAGCAACATTCCAAAGTTGGCAGGCAGACAAATAGATTTGACAAAGAAGATTTAAATTTAAGGGAATGGGTTGCAGACGAAGTATATACCTTGATGTGATCCAAATGACCCAGTAATTGGTTTCTTCTTCTGAGGTAATGCAGTATCCATATAATGGATTAACTTGCTCCAGCTTTGACGAATCTCTTCCATTAAGCCCTTCTTAAAATCAGTATTGACACACTTTCTACACAACAAACAATTGAAAATAACATATTTCAGGTATGTAACCCGCTAGAATAATATCATTTGAGGAAAATACTGTATACACTAACCAATTTTTCATGGAATTTCACAAGTTCGGCTCGATCCACCTTACTTTTTGCCAAATTTTCGTCAAATTTTAGAACTTGAATGTGATTTTCCTCTTCAACTTGTTGACACAGCTGCGAGTTTTCTATTACAGATGTACCACTTCCAGGTTGTTGGTTGTTGAGGTTCTCTGTCACTCCTTACTTGTGGAATTATATAATATGCTGGAATTGTTGTTCATAGAGCTATAATCCTCAAGAAGCCATCCTAGCTTAGTTCGATAAAAAAATGGCTATAATCAGACCCAAGTGTCAACAAACAATAAATGAAATTTTCTGAAATGATGTTGCTTATTCCAATCCAACAAATTTGCTAATGAAATCTAAAATTCATGGTGGTTTGTAAGATTACAGTATACCTAATATGAATTCCAAATAAAAATTATATCCTTATCATGTTTCAGTTTCAAGCAGTGTTGAAATCAAATCCTAAAAACTTCTTTCCCTATCATGTTTCAGTTTCAAGCAGTGTTGAAATCAAATCCTAAGGAAACCCTAGGTTCTTCATACTTAATTCGACAATAAAATTGATAGCAGTTGAGTGATTGAATCATTGAAGAAGATATGATGAACGTTCAATAGATCGGAGCAGGAAGAAATAAGATTGAAATCGTACCTTCAATCTCAAAACAAGAACACCCAAAATCCCCTTTTTGATTATTCTCAAATCCCAACTAGAATTGACCAACTCAAGGGTTCATAACCAACACCTTTTTTTCTTTAGGATTCATGATTTCGAAACCCATACTCTGATTCTTCAATTTCGACACAAACCCCTAACTTCTCTGCTCAATTTCTTTCTTCATCTTTATCTCCACTATCGGTTTCATGGCTGAAGAAGAAAGAAGAAGGGGGAAAAAAAAAGGAAAAAAAAAAGAATGAAAAAAGAAGAAGGAGGTGGTCGGGATTCGATCCTGCAACCTTTAGGTCACTTTACCTTGGGTTTTAGTAAACTTCCCCTCAACGATTAAAACATTTCCAACCTCCCGTCTTTTTTTTCTGCCTACGAAATTTACGTGATTACCCTTCATTTTGTGTTATATTTACGCTAGTTTTTAGTTAGAAATGGAAACGTGGAGGGGCTCTTTAGTCCTTTCATTGTTGATTGAAAAAGGTTTGGGACACCAAATCCAATCTTTTTGTGTCAATCGATGATTTACAATTTACAAAAAAATTGTCATATAAAGGTCCTCCCTCGCTTTGCTCGGTCGGCCCAATTAATTCAAGGATGTTAAAGTAAAATCACCAGTTTCAACCACCCCTTAGTAAGGGAACTAGTTCCATTTAAATTTGGGTATACCATAATTAATCTGGGTATATCCATTTTGGCGTGGTATATGTTAGTGGGAATTAATTAATAACATAGCTAATCTTTGTAGCACTAGGCGAAGAATTACTACCAATGACCACCGAGGCTGACTCAACAATGTCACCCCCAAGGATTTTGATTTTTAAAATGACTGTAGTATTAGCAGGACCGCAAGAGATTACTGGGGTGCGAATAAGGAAAAAAAATGTAGGAAATCTCCAGGAATCGATCACAACCAAATAGCTTGAGTGGAACCCTGACCTAGCTAGTAACAAAAACCCCACCAAGCAACAGTAAAAGCTCTGGGGACCAACCCAGTGTTGAGCACGCTATAACCTATTTGGAGGCTAACAACCCAGTGTCGTAGTTTAGCTGGAGACGGGTGTAAATTGATGGGAAATGACACAATTATCAAGGCATGCCACTTCGTCACATGGTCTTCAAAATTTAGCCAAATTCCATTACAAATGGTCTTTCTTAACGTTTTAGGAAAGTTTTTGTTTTCTTAATAACTTTTTCGTTAAGAGTTCGTTCGGGTCGCCATTTGTGTCATAGAGTTTTATTTAGCGGGTACTTTCATTATTATAGATAATCTAAATTTGCGAAAAATAGCAAATTAGGATTTGCGACGGTTTTGGGTTGTTTTCATCCTTTCTTGTTGTACAAGTTAGGATTTTTTTCCAAGAATATTTAAGAGTCTGCAGAGTATTATTCTATACAGTTGATTATTAATAAAATAAAATATTTATTGAACTTGTGCAAAGTTTGATACTGATTTTTATTTATAGTCCAAAAAACCGAGGTCTAACTAATTATGTTCATAGTCGTTACTCTTAGGAATAATTCAAGGTCTGAAAAAATTACCCCGTTTCTTTGTTTTTGATAATGCCAAATGGTTGGCATGGGTGCTGCTAGATCATAATTGATCTAGCACTGCGAGAGCTAAAAAAAAATCTCATTAGATGTTAAGGAATGAGAACAGAAAAATGTCTCATGCAAATTTAAACTCCAGATTTTTCTTTTTTAAATTCCACTCATAATTTTTTAAATCGTAATTTGGCTCATTCTTCTTTTCTTAATAAAATCTTCTCACACTTTTCCGGGCTTATGAATGTAAAATACTCTTCATACAAGAATTTCATTTGCCAAACTTACCTAACAACATGCTTCTAGAGTTCTATTTGTACCATCTCGGTTAATAATTCTTTAATTGTGAACATCCATATTTATAGGAGGCAAATGTGAGAAATTGTGAACGATTCACTGTCGAATTTATTTTGTTTCTGATGTACTCTAGCTTTGTTATACAAGGATATGTTGTGATGGTGGAGAAAATTGAAGAATTAGAAAGGTAAAATCACCTTTGGTCACGTTGTTGAGTTTGTCGGTGTGAAGATATAAATGTGATTTTGTTTAAGATGTACATGTGGTTTTGTTTTTCATACCAATATAAAATAACTACCGGAGTTTTGCATATTGGGAGAAAACCAAAGGGGCAAAACACAAAAGTTGGAGAAGAAAAAACTTTTAGAACTGCGTGAGGATTGTTATGCCTGTTGACAAATCAGAACGAATTCAATGGTGGTCGTTCTCTATTTAATTTTGCCTTTCCGAAGATTTTTCTTCAAAATTCTTTTTTAATAATCTTTTTAGAACAATTGAGTTTCGGTTATGGAGATTGTTCGTATTTGTATAAATTATGAAGGACAACCGGATATTTCAATACTTTGAAGATGTGTATTTTTATGAAATTCGACAATCTAACGAAAATTAACACAATCCAAGACATGTAACACCACCATCTACCCTATTTTGAAAATCAACCGTTGAAAAATAATGGTAAAAATTAAAACCGGTAGATGGTGACGTTTGATATTTCAAATTATGTTTATTTTTGGCAGGAATTTAGAGTTTATAAAAGGGGAACGTATCGTCAACATATCAGCTTCAAATTCATTGTTGTTTGGAATCTAAAGAAAAATTAGGGCTGTTAATGGGTCCGGATCCTCCCGGGTACCATCCTACCCAGAACCGGACCCTATTATTTTTTTCGGTTCCGGGTCCGATTCCTAAATTAGGTGACCCAGAACCGGACCCTATAAAATAGCCGGGTACCTAACGGTTCCCGGTATTAAACGGGTATTTTCAGATTTTTTTTCATAGATTTTTTTTTTTGTTCTACATTAGAAAGTCACAGAAATGTTCAATAGTCGTCTACAAAAGCAATAAATGATCAATTAAATCCCTAGCCTCCTGCCGATTCATAAACAACCACCGCCATCATCAATGGTCATATGTTAGAATCATCCCATTCATCTCCAATTTACAGTACATGTAGTAGCACTAAAAATGAAAACATAAACTATTTAATTGAGATAAAAGAAACAAATTTGGGAAGAAAAAAAACAACAAGAAGAAAAATGATTCTAGGAAACTACAGAAGAAACCCATGCCGGTATATTTGATATTTCCGTCATCTTCTTATGCTCAAGTTGTATATCTCTCTGGACTTCTTCTGACTAAAGTGGGAACTTTAAAATTTTATAAATATAAGAAACTAAAACAGATGGAGAAAAGTAAAGGCAAAGAGAGAAAAAATGAAATTTATAAGAAACTCCATTTTTGGAGTATTCATAAACCAAATCGAACCAACTAATTCCCCCATCTCCTTCTTCCTCATCATCACCCCCATCAACTTCATATTCTTCTTCAGATAATAATACTACTAATAATCACAATTGAACACAATACCATCCCGTCGACATCAGGATCTAGCCATTAATGGAGCTTGGAAAGGAAGATGAAAGTAAAAGAATTGGATGCGGCAAGTTAGTTCAGGGTTCTCTTTCTCTGAAGGTGTTAAAGACTATATATATAAACCTTCACTTGACTAAATTAACCCATGGAAAACTAAAATTTACGATACCCGACTACTCACGGGTACCCGACGGGTAATACCCGGTTGGAACCGTTTATTATCGGGTCTACCCGGTTTGGACACGAAATCGCTAACGTGTCCAGTTTTGTGACCCAGATTCGGACCCAATTCACTCGAATCCGGGTATTTGGGTACCCATTAACATCCCTAAAAAAAATTGGTGCAAATCTTGTAAGATAGTGTCCACTAATCCTTCCTCTTTTTTATTTATACCAGACACACTATTGAGAAGGGGATCAGTTGACAAGGCTCTAAAAAAATATGATATCTGATTCGAAAATTCTACTAAATGTCATTGTTTACGGTTCTTTGATTGACTATCGTTACAATTCTGACAGGTTAATGAAACGTCACAGTTCTTAGTAACATTTATAGTCAAGGAGTTTCTACGAATTCCAATAAAAAAAGGCAAAAACTTTGACACGATCTAAGTTGTGACTTTCGATATATAGATTTGTCTCCCTAAATAAAAGTTTTGGCTTTGTCCCTGACGCGGTAGGACAAATTTGTTTATTTGGAAAAATTTATTTATCATCTTTTCACCATTAGAAAGATGACAATGCATGATTATGTTGAAACAAGAATAGGCATAACCTTACATGTCAATTGTCAAAGGAACTTGGGCCTGCCCCCCGTAAAATTTTAATGAAAGTTTGCATCTAAACATCCTGGTTTGATTGGTATACCAATATTAATTGGGGTTACCCTGATTTAAATGGACATAGACATAGTGCCCTAATTAAGGGGAGGCCAAAACTGGGTGTAGTCATTTTAGTACCCCTACACTAATTAACCTAAAAACTAAACCCTAAACTTAAAAACTAAAAACCATTTAATCTTCTTCTAATCTATCTTCTCTAATCCCTCTCTTCTTCTCCTTCCTTCATCTTATTCCATCAACCTAAAATTTCAATTTTGATAATTCTACAAAAAATGGTTGATTCTAAACGATCAAGTAGCAATAGAGATTCAACAGGTAACATCAAAAGATCCAAATCAGGGGAAAAAGGTAAGGGAAAAGTTGGAATGAGTAAACCCGAGAATGAAATCCCTGAGAATGTTGAGAAGAACCCTCCACCGGCGAAAAGAAGACTGTAAGTGATTTCTAAACTCAAACCCATTATTGTTTTGTGTTTTTTGATTGTTATATTAGGTTAGAAATCGAAAACTATGATTTTCAGGGTTTTTAGTCGGCAGGGTTTTTTGAAATTTTAGATGCCGGCCTTAAGATTTATATGGTAGTCGGCAAGGTCGTAACATGAAGATCATGCGACCTTTTATAACAGACATGGCGACTGTTAAACAATAACCAGGGCCGGCAAGGTATTCAATAACCAACCTTGCCGACTTATCTCTAGTCGGCATTTTCTTAGACTTGTACCATTCCGACTTTAGGTCACAGAAACTTCATTTTCCTGAGTTAATAGTCGGCATCTTTCTTAAATAGGACCATACCGACTGTGTGTTAGTCGGCGTGGTAGATGATTACAACCCCTCCGACTATGTATTAGTCGGCAATGTTCAGATTATCGACCATGCCGACTATCTTACCAGAACCATGTTTCAATGTGTATAATTTTCATATCTTTTATTTGTGTATTGTTTAGGTTCCCAGAGGGAAAAATAGAAGATATCCCTTGTCTTGTTAGCAATGCAGCAGAGCTATTGGAATTTATTGACAATATTTATCCTTCTTTAAAAGATCCTAAAGATGAAACTGAAGAGAATTGCCTTGTAAGAAAGTTACTTCTGATGGGTAAGAAAGATCCTAAAGAATTTCTAAGGTTTATGGAGAGTCCTAGCAATCCCCTCAACTATGAAGAATGCACATCATCAGAGGAGGAAGAAGAGGAGGTTGATCCAAACTTTTTTCAAGGCATCTGACTTTTCTGGAGTGAACCCCTATTATAATTTCTGTTGGGTATAACTAAAGGTTGGCAAGGTAACATTGCCAACTTTTCAACAGCCGGTAATGTTAGAAATTATTTGCATGCCGACTATAAGTCAGCCGGCAATGTTAGAAATTATTTGCATGCCGACTATATGATAGCCGGCATTGTAGGAAATATTTATATGCCGACCATAAGATAGATGGCCCAAGATAGTCGGCATATTCTTCATTCATAGACCATTCCGGCCAGAAATAGTCGGCGTTTTCTTCATCCGAAGACCATGCCGTCTATACTTAGTCGGCACGTTATTCAAACGTCGACCTTGCCGGCCAAAGTTAGTAGCCGGAACCTTATTCAAACGTCGATCTTGCCGACTTTTCACATTTTGAGAACCGAAATTTTTGATCGAAATCGAACTCATAAGACAGATAAAAGGTTTAATCTACAGAATTCTTATTTTCAAAATTTTAATCTAAACTCAATTAGTTAAGCTAATCAGAATTTTTAGTGTTAATTAAACAATGGTATATTAGCCATTTAGAAAATACATGGTTAAGGGGTGGCTTGTTTTACTTCTAAATGACCCAGATTTTGTCTCATTAGGTATACCCCAATTAATCTGGGTATACCCCAATCAAGCCAGGCTAAACATGATCCATAAAACATTTTTTTTTTTGATACAATTAATGTAGCGTGAATTTTCTCGTTACAGTAGATTTGTGCATGATTGGATCGGATTTCCCACCAACAGACAAAGGAATGAAAAACTGAGAATATATAGAGGACTTGCACTAAATATAAACTTTAGATTGACTGAGTCGTAGGAGTTATTATATCTCTCGATTCTCATGCATATTTTAAAGTCATGTTTTTCCATTTCGATTTTTCCCTCACACTATTTATGAGTGTTTGTTTTCATCTACAAACTAGGTATCATCGGGGCCTTACGACCCCGGCTCAACCTTTCCTTTTAGTATTAAGTGTAAATGTTTTATTTCTTTGTAATAATACGTTAAAAAGGACTACAACTAAATATTAAGTGTAAACAATTTATTTCTTTGTAATAATACGTTAAAAAGGACTACAACTTCGGGAGTCTATTCATTCGGAAGATAAGATTAGGATTGCCCAGGAAGATTCTATATATAACCCATACAATCTGGGACTAATAATTTCAGCACGCCTTTCACGTGTAGTCTCTTTGGGTCTAACATATGGACATTAAATCGGGTGATGCGGACTAAAGGTGCGGTCAAATGACTCGTCATAAATTGCCTGCTCTGATACCATATGAGACAAATATTCTCAACAAACTACAATAATAAAATTAAATTTGTCCTAATCAAAGATAGGAAACTTTAAAACAGTAATCACAATAGGGGCGCATTTACACACACACATTTCCAGTTTAAATAGCATGATTAATAACATGGACAGAACTAAAGTTGGAAGTTCAGATTTTGAGCTATAACTGGATGTTCAAGTTTTGAGATCCACCGAAAAGTAATCGGAGCAAGGAAGACTTTGCAAAATCAAGTAATGCAAAAAGATGAACATACA
>JAJJMB010008749.1:184179-199179 GCA_023531105.1 Papaver atlanticum
TTGTTAACTCACTCAGAGTTATCGTACTGTGAACTTTATAAATAGAAAAATCAAACAAACAATCATCTAGAATAAAGGTAATCTAAAGAAAACTATCCCAAAAAAGTTCATGAAAATCAGGCATATCAAATGGTGTCTTTAAAATCAGGCATACCAAATGGTGTCTTTTGTCTCGGAAACATAGTTGTTCTCATTCTTCATCCAACGCCCGTTACTATACCTTCCCAAATTGTTCTTATTTTAATGTTTTCACCAAGAACCTAGTGCTCTTTCGTACCTATTCATTGATTTTTATGGTACACAATAATACTATTGGCACTCAAAAATATACTGACTATAAAATTCAATATTGGTTACCAGCGTATCCATAGTGTATTTCTTTTAGTATGTTTTGGCCTTCGATGAAGGACAGACATCTAAGCAATGGTCCCAGATATGACTGTTTGTACAGTATGCCGTCTCTGAGCTGGTAGTTTCCCGATCGGGATATCACTTTGTGTGCGAGTTGTTGGTCGCTTGGGAGATCGCCATTGGCTAGGTATTTCATGATTGGGGTTCTCCAATCGTCGTCTGGTAAGGCCTCGTGTTGGTCTGTTATGTCCATACTTAGGATTTCCATGTCTCCTTCTATGGGTATGGAGGGAAGCGATACCCTTTCGATCCTCACGTTTGTCGCTTCTGGGTCTATTGTCATGGAGGCAATGAAAGCTAAGGCATATGCGTGCCTATTGTTGTTTCTGTTTAGATGCCTGAAAGTGATGTTAGGTATCTATCCGATATAGTGCTTGGCGAGTTGGAGGTATCGCTGCAAACAGGTATCATAAGCTTGATATATTCCATCTATCTGTCGAACTATAAGCTGTGAGTCACTTGTGAGTCTCACTTCATTGATGCCTAGTGCAATTATTACTCGTAGGGCATGTATGACTGCCTCGTACTCGGTTATGTTATTAGTAGCGGGGAATTCTAGCCTTAGGCTGTAGACGATCTTGCGGCCTGTCGGAGTCGTAAAGACCATTTCGATGCCGGATCCTTCCGAATTACATGACCCGTCTACAAAGACTTCCCATCGTATGGGATTCTCCGAGCGAAGCAGCTCGGGTGGATCTTCCATCTCGTCCTCCATCCCTGGGATTTCTTCGATTTCATCTGTATCATCTAGAGGGAAATTAGCTAAAAAATCCGCAATAACTTGGGTTTTGATTGCCGTTTGGGCTTGATATTTCACCCCAAATTGTTTGATTTGGGCTCCCCATTTGGAGATTCTTCCAGCCCTGTCGGCATGGTCTAGAACAGATTCTATTGGAGCTTTTGTAATGACTATGACTGTGTGGGCATGGAAATACGTTCGCAATTTTTGCGTCGCGTAAACCAGGGACAACACGATCTTTTAAATTTTAGAGTAGTTCTTCTCTGCAGATGTCAGAGTCTTGCTTATGAAGTAGATGGGTTTTTCTACTTCTTTATCTATACGGGTTAGTACTGTGTTGATTGAGGTGTTAGTCGTCGATAGGTAGATGTAAAGATTTTCGCCCGGATCGGGTTTCTGAAGGATTGGCAAGGTGGCCAAATGTTCTTTGATCTTTTGAAAAGCTTCTTCGCACTCATTGCTCCATGAGAATTTTTCACCTTTCTTCAAAGTGTTGAAGAAATTTTTACATTTGTCGGATGATCTAGCTATAAACCTTCCCAGGGCTGCTAGTCGACCATTTAACCTCTGCACGTCTTTGACTGTGGCAGGTGAAGGCATCTCGAGTATGGATTGCATTTTAGCGGGATCCACCTCGATGCCTTGCTTAGTGACCAGGTATCCTAAGAACTTCCCTGAGGTAACTCCAAAGGCGCATTTTGCCGGGTTAATTTTCATGTTGAATTTTCTCATTTGTTCGAAAATCTCTTTGAGGTCATTTGCGTGGTCTCATGGAAGCTTACTCTTGATAAGCATGTCGTCTACATATACCTCTAGGGTTTTATGTATCCAGTGGTCAAACATTTTTTCCACCATTCTTTGGTAAGTCGCGCCCGCGTTCTTTAGTCCGAATGGCATTTTAGTGTAACAGTATAGTCCTCGAGGAGTGAAGAAGGCAGTATGCTCTTGGTCTTCCTCGGCGAGGGGAATCTGGTTATAACCAGAGTATCCATCCATCAGGAATAGTAATCCGTAGCCAGATGTTGCTTCCACGAGTTGATCAATATTAGGGAGTGGGAAGCTGTCCTTTGGACAGGCTTTGTTGAGATCACTAAAATCAATGTAAATTCGAACTCCCCCATTTTTCTTTGGTACGATTACCATGTTATAAATCCATATTGGATACTGCACTTCGCGGATGACTCCTGATGCCTCCATCTTTTTTAATTCCTTTTGAATTGCTTCGTGATATTCTGGCGCCACCTTTCGCATCTTTTGCCTTATGGGCTTATGCTTTGGGTTGATTTTCAAATGATGGCAATAGATTTCCGGGTTTATCCCAGGCATATCTTCCATATGCCACCAAAGACGTTAGAATATTCTAATAGGACTTGTATTAGTTTGTCTTCTTCCTCTTTGTTAAGGAGAGTTCCAATCCAGGCCATACCCGGGTTTTCAGGTGTTCTGATATTGACCTCCTTTGTGGGTTCCGAGGCCGAGAAATTTGATTTGAGCTCTTCGACATCGGAAAGATTCTGTAATAGCTCCATAGGTGAGTCCGAGATTGGAACATCATCCGAGTCAAGCACATTACCCGGACGCCTTGCTTCGCTCGGTTTTGCTATGAACGCATCGATTTCAGCCTGGTTCTTAGCGTTCTTGACTCTCTTCTTTTTTGCTTTAGAGGAATTTACTCAGTTTTCTCCATTTTGTACGTCCATGTTGTAACATTACCTGGCTTCGCCTGAGTCTCGAATGATCTCTGCGATCCCATCGGGTGTTGGAAACCTTAGATTCTGATGGTAGGTCGAGGCAACTCCTTTGATCCCATGGACCCAGGATTGCCCGATAATGGCTGTGTAGGGTGAAAGTACATCTACTACACAGAAAGTGGTTAAAGTGAGGATTTTTCCTACTAGAATTTCTAAGGTGACCTCGCCTCTTGGGCAGGTCGATGAGCCATTGAAGCCAAATATGTTATAGGTAGAAGGGATTAGGCATTCGTCTCTAAGACCCATTTGCTTGAATGTTTCGTAAAATAAGATTTCGATAGATCTTCCTCCGTCTATTAGTATTTTAGGCATGGCACATGGCAATACCTTAGGCTTTTCTTGCTCGCCCTCCTGCTCAGGCAGTGCGATAGCCATCGTAACCACTAGTGGATCGTTGTGGTTTCGTCCTTCATCTGGGGCCTCCGAGGATGAAAAACTGATAGGTATTTTCATCCACTCCTGCATAGGAGGTTCTTTTGCCACACTGAAGACTTTGTCACCTTCGACGTTTCGCTTATGGATTCGTCCTGTAATACTTCTTTCAGGTGTGGGAGCAGTGATAGCTGAGTGCGATATCGTATTGCATCCCAAGTATTGTGCCTCGCGTGGTATTTCTACACGATGTACGGGTGTTCCCATCGTTGGTTGGATCGCTGGCTGTGCGATGTACTCCTCGAGTTTTCCTTCATCAATCATGTCTTGCACCATCTTCTTCAGACCTCTGCACGAGTCCGTTGTGTGGCTATAGAACTGGTGAAACTCGCAGAAGTCTGTTCTATTCTTAGCGCGCTCGGGCTGCTGTCCTCTATTCCATGGGTATGTGATCTTACATTTCCCATCAATCTTATTAAAGATCTCGGAAATAGGTGTGTTTAGTTTCGTGTAGACTGGGTCTACGAACTTTCCCTTCTTTCGTTTGGCTTGGTCTCGCCCTTTCCATCCTCCACTTTGATGTTTATCGAACTGGGTAGATCCATTGTTGGATCGCCCTGCTCCTTGGGCTGATGCTTGAGGGTTCTGTGGTTCTACCACATTTGCTCCTCTATTGGTTCCTTTTACCAATTTTTCATAAGTACCGCCTTGAAGTTCTTCAAGGGGTATGTAATCCTCTTGAATCTCTATCAGTTTCCCTAGATTGGGTGGCATGGTCTCGTATATGCGGACAAATATGGGGTCCGTCTTTCTTAGACTATTTTTAAATCCCAAGATCGCGTAGGCCTCTGGGACTCTTCCGAACTCGGCACATAATTTTCTCCAACGAGTTACCAGAGAGCGGAGTGACTCATTCGGTCCCCTGGCTAACTAGAACAGCATGTCAATTTCGGGTTTGACTCGGCTGTTATGTATGTATGTTTCTAAAAACAATTCGGATAGATGGTCAAACGATTTAACCGATGCCTTTGGCAGGTTATTAAACCACATTAGGGCCTCATCTTTTAGACTGACTGGAAAGAACCTACACATCACTACCTCATAGTGACTCCACTGTGTCAGTGTCATGCGGTAGGATCTGAGATATTCGATTGCATCGCCGGTCCCATTGAAGGGAGTTGCAAACGTTGGGAGCGAGCATTTCCTTGGAAATGGTTGGGCTAGTAGACCCGCCGATAAAGGAGACTGTCCAGCCTCTTGCAGTACTTCCTTAAACTTTTTGCCTTCTTGTTTTCCTGTAGCCTCTCTGCACATCGCTTCGAGTTGACAGAGTCGGGCTTGTAATTGGTCATCATTGTGCCTCGTTTCGGCCTTCTTCCTTCGTCCTTGCGCTCTTTCGGGCGAGTAGGAAGCTTCTGGACGGCGATATCTTGATCGCCCTGAATCCTCTTCCGATTGCTCGGCGTACGTCACTATTTTAGAATGAGTTGACTTTGAAGTCTCCCCTCGCTTGGGGTCTATGACTGCACGGTTCTCGGCCGTGCAGTTGGTTTTTACTTCGTCCACCTTTTTATTTTCTCGTCTATGCTTGGGATCGACATCGGATGATCCCTCGAACGGGCTTTCTTCCTCGTTTAGGACTTCTCGGCTTCCTTTCGGAAAGCGCTCTCCTGTTTCCTCATCCGAGGTGTCAGGGATATGCACTCGCTCATCGTCCTGTAAGTTCTCAAAAGGATTCTCCTCCTCGGAGGTCTTCTCTATGGTAGTGAGTGGCACCTTTTTCTTTGTTTTGCGTTTCAGCCTGCGGTTTCTCCGTTTTAGCCTCCTGTTACGTCTCTCTAACTTTTTCATTCTCTCATCCTGCGCCTCTTGAGCTTTCAGGATGGCTGCGATAGTAACATCGGTATCGCCGAGGTTAGAAGGTTCGCCTTCCTTCTCCTCATTGTTTACTGTTTTCCTCGGCAAACGATTCAATCCTCCTGGTTGAGTTAGATGGATATCATTCTGTCTTTCGAAGGGATTTCCCTCTTCGTCAGAGCTAGAGTTATCGGTTAACACCTCCCGATATTGGTTATCGGGTTGTCCCTCTCCTGGGAGTACACCGTTGTGCATAGTTCCACCGAGCTCCGTCTCGTCTAGGCCTCCAGATAGGGCTCCACCAGTTTCACCTTGGCTCATGCGAGTGGATCTTCTCGTCACCATCGCCTTACCTGCGATATATGCAAT
Organism: Papaver atlanticum; assembly: GCA_023531105.1. NCBI lineage: Eukaryota > Viridiplantae > Streptophyta > Magnoliopsida > Ranunculales > Papaveraceae > Papaver > Papaver atlanticum. Next base: position 189,679 of record JAJJMB010008749.1, read on the forward strand.
AATGCTCAACTTATCTTTTCTTACAGAAAAGTGAGACCCTAGATTTGCAGGTCACGTGCAATTACTAAGTCATAGTTCAGACTGGACAGATAAGTACAGGAAGACTTTGCAATAAATTTTGGAGACATGCGAAGATGTCAAAACATTCCCTACTCGCACAAGGTTTTGGTGATGGTAAAAAGGTGTTTTGCTTGTCTCTCTACTTGAGAAAAATACCTCCTTCTACACGTCATACCTTTATTAGGAAAAATCAAAGTTTATGCCTATTGAGCATATCTTCCCATTTTAGGAAATATTTCTCCTCATCTTTAAACTTTTGATTTTGAACAAACTTTGAGTTTGATGAATGATTATGTACTCATTAACCCTTCCCCTTGACTTAGAGTTAGATTTCTAAGAAGAAGATTGTGGATTATCTTGAGTTTCTTAGAAGATGAAGAACATCATGAACAATTTTCCTTTTCAACTTTCATAGGACAATATTTTCCCTTATGAAGTTTACTGACTTAAACTTCTTCCCAGCCCTTTCATGGAGGAGATCGTTTGAGTGCCGAAGTGTTTAAAACTCCATTTTCACTCCGATCTTCAACTCTCCTGAGCATCTTGAGGAAGATATAGGAAATCTTAAAAGAATGAAAATTTTGAATAAAATCGGTGAAAAGGATGTAGATCTGTTGATTTTGAGGGTCTTCAAGACTTCACAGATCGTGTAGACTGTGTCGAGTCCGAGCTCTACTCATAAATTCTAACAGAGTTCTACACAGTGATATACAAACCACTTCTCTCAAGGAGATTATGAAAACAATATAGAGCTGTTACTAGGGAGGTAGAATAGATCTTCATACCTCCCTGTTTCTAGCGCCAAAATGTAGTTGCATCTTTTCTGATGAATACACCCAAGTAGATCTAAAGGCTATAAAGCTACTAACATTCAAGATTTAAAGACAAACATAATGTAAAGAACATGAAAGTAAAGATCAACACGAGCATATAACGTGGTTCGGCCATGAAGACCTACGTCCACGGGAAAGAAGATGTTTTCTTTATTGATTAGGGTCTTACCCTTGAAAGAGCTACAACTATCACTTAGATTTCTCACTCTCTCTTTATCTAGATCTATCTCAGGAATTCTCTGTAGAAACACCATCTAATATTACACAACATAAGTTGTCCATTTCCTTCTACATGGACTTGTATTTATAGGCAAATTAGACTCGTGAAGGCCTGGTCTCGCCGAGCTGGTGGAGCTATCGTACACCTCCTCGATACTTTGGACGATCTCTATACTATCCCTCGTGATGGTCTCCTTGGTTATCCCTCCGAGTTAACTCGCCCTGTTTGTCATCGTGTAGCTCTTCCTTGGAGAACCTCGTGCTGTATCACCTCTGGGTTATAGTATAGATTGCCCGAGCCTTCTGATACGATGTAGATTCGCCCATGTCTCTTCTGATCCTTCATTAAATGTAGTCCTTCTTTTTAGACTTGACCGTCTAGATCGATTAGACCACTCCTCACACGCATCATTCATGTAACGCTTGTAGCAGGTGTCTCGATTCAGATGAAATCAGCTTTATAGAGTATGATTCGATGTTTCCACCTTATCATCTTATCATGAGATCCTCCCTTGGGATGTTGACACGTGGCCATCGGGTATTTTACCCTCACAATTACTCACTAGACCCTCCATCACTCCTTTCAATCTAGTAGCCAAGATTTTTGAGAAAAACTTATTTATACTGCCCATTAAACTAATCGGTCTAAAGTCGGAAACATTAACGACGACCTCATGTTTTGGGGCAAGAAAAATGAAGGTTGATTTCAGCCGCCAATCAATATGAGCATTCAAGAACAGGTCATTAACTACAGTCATAATGTCTTCCTTCATGAAATCCCAGCATCTACTAAACACCATAATAGGGAAACCATCCGGGCCTGGTGATCTATCGCCACCCAGATCATGGATAGCACCCCTAACTTCGTCTTCATCGCAAGGACCTTCAATAACTGCAGCTTGAGAACTATCAATAGAAGGAAATTCTAGCCCATCCAGCTGGGGTCTAGAAGTAGAATCCTCCCTAAATAACTCCGAATAGTACTGCACAATAAAAGCTTTAATGGTTTCCTTGTCAGAAGTAAGAGAACCATTGACATTAAGTTGAGAGAATGAGTTGCTTCGTTGGCGAAAAGAAGCTCTCTTATGAAAGAATTTTGTATTCCTCTCATTTTGCATAAACCATTCTACTCTGGCCTGTTGTCTCCAATAAATTTCTTTCATCTTCGACAATTTATGAAACTCCCCTTTAGCTTTTAGAATTGAAGAACGCAAAGTTTCGGACATGCCGTGTAACCGCTCCTCCGTGTCAAGTCTCTGAATTTCTACTAGATTTTCCTCAATCTTTCTATTGAAGTTTCCGAACACATTCTTGTTCCACTCTTTTAGCTGCCTTTTAAGCAATTGTAATTTCTTTGCCATGACAAAACCAGGGTTTCCCGTGAAAAGTGGCCGACTCCCACCAAGTCTTCATAAGGTTCAAGATGTGAGGATCTTCAAACCATAACTCTCAAAAGCGAAATGGAATTGCACCCCAACCTTCCCCTTCAGAAGTGAGAGACAAAGGCCAATGATCTGAAAAGGGTCTCACCAAAGCTTGTTGCTCGAGTCTAAGAAAGTGGTCTTCCCAAGCATCTGATACAAGAAAACTGTCAATTCTACTAAAACTTTCATTCCTACTCCAGGTATATGCTGAGCCAACAAGGTGAAGGTCGATTAAGCTAAAATCAGCGATTAACTTATTCAAAGATTGCATAGCAGTAGTTATCAATTGTTCACCAGTCCTCTCATAGCTGAAACGAATAACATTCCAATCACCACACAAACACCACGGATCCCCCCAATACGTTCCAACATCAGCCATTTCCAACCAGAATTGTTGTTGAAAAAGCTCCAAACAAGGACCATACACAGAAGATAAAACCCACCAGAAATCCTCCCCACGTAATTTGCAACGAATTGACACAGAGAAAGCTCCTATTAGTGAGTCATCAACCTCTATAGAACGAGAATTCCAAACAATTAATATACCTCCTGATCTACCTATTGAACTCAGAGCAACCCAATCAAAATTACTATTACCCCATAGCTCTTGGACTTTATTCTATCCCATTGCACCATCTTAGTTTCCTGAAGACAAGCAACATCTGGTATCCAAAGGCGAATAAGAGCCTTCAACTCGGCTCTTCTATCCGGGTTGCATAACCCATGAATGTTCCACGAAACAATTTTTATCTGCATTAAAAACTAGAAATAGACTACATACAGAACAACCCACAAACAATTAAAGGTCCTCAAGACCTTTGCACCCTTCCTTATCATTTAAAGAAAAGTCTTTGCCCTTAGTAGCATTTTCCATCAATTTTTGTAACTCAATTTCAGTTTGTTTAAAAGAAACCCCAACATCTGGACCAGCCCTTTTAAAATCATTAATCAAAATTTGTAGCCTACGAAGACCTTCTGCTTCAGAAATGGGACCACTATCTTGAAATTTATCATTTGAAACAGAGAAGGTAGATTGAGTTGACGATATACCTTCATCTAGTGAATCGGAAACATACAACGGTGTTTGTTGTCTCTCGCTACCATGGATAGACCCCTCCATCGAATCTCCAGCAGAATCCGATTCACTGTCATCCGTCTCAGCTCTCGCTTTTGTGCTTCAACTCTCGCTTTAAACCTTTTTGAGTTCTTCTTTCCCTTCTCGTTGAGAGAGAATATCCAGGCGCAGAAGAAAAAGAAAAGTCTAAGCACTTGCAGTTTTCATCTAGAATGCCGGCAGTTAATGGGCCTCTATTAATTTGATCCATGGAGCTAGTCCAATACACTTCTGACCCATTCTTCTTGGAATTTCCATCTTCCTTATCACGTGCAGTACTAGGATTTGAAATTTGAAAAACATTATCACATGTTTCCTTCTCCACGATAGTGACACACTTCTCAACACTAGCACCGCACTTTTGTGCCACGTACACTTCATTATTCAAACTATCCGTTGAGACCAACGAAGCCGGATAAAACCCACCCATCTTCGTACTTTCCACCGCCTCTGCCAACCTGACGATGAGATTTCATCTATGTTCAGGATTTCATATGCAACTACCATGAATTTTCTATCGTCGAAAGAGATAGAACGAAATTCTTGCTTTTCTTGTAGTCGCCTTGAGACTTGAATAAAGGCCTCGTAATAGTCTTTCCCTGAAAGAGAATTCTGATGATCTTGGACAAACCCTCCCCACTGATCCCCAATAAATTTGAAAGTTTTGAGATTCCACAAATGAAGAGGAATCCCTTTAATAGCCAACCATACTGGATCTGGAGGACTAATTTTAAGAGTTTTTAGACTATTAGAGCTTGGGTTCCATTTTGAGAATTGAATTCTCAAATCATTAAAGCACCACCAATTTTTCTTAATGAGAGTTTCAGAGCATTCAATGTTCTCTACAGGGATTTGGCTTTATCAAATGGAGATTATGAAAAAGCTTGATTAAGTCCTAAAACCCCCCTCATAAATTCCCCAATTTCTTTCCAACATGTCACTGGTTTATCCACCTCACAAATAAGAGCACGATTCCATCTATTTGATTCCTTCTCATTAAGGCAAGGAAAATCATCCACACACATAATTGTACCATCATCATTTAAACTTGATGTAGATGCAGTCACATCGTCTTTCAAACATGCTCTTAAAACTTTAGCAATTTCTCTCCAACCTTGCCTATTTTCACCAGCAGGAAAAAAACAAACTCTAGATGGATTTGTCCCCTTTCCTAGAAAACCCAATCTCATGAATTCACCATCTTTGTTCCATAATCGATCCAAACAAACCCAATCTGATTTTGTTCGATACTTCCTCTTTGAACCTTTCCACTTTGATTCCCTTTCTAAGGTCTTCACTACCCACCCTATAGATTCCCGACAAACGGTGATGTCAAGATAGCTTTTGTTCCTTTCTTTAATCTTAACTTTAGCAGTTCTGTCGACCTCTACTTTTGAAAATTCAAATCCTATCCCTTGAACAGACAAGCCCATAATCCCCTTGTTCTTCTTCCCATTTCTCGGACCCACTACAATCCAGTCGGTTGATGTCTTCGCCGTTGCTACAATCCAGTCCGTTGATGTTTAAGGGATTTTACAAAGACAAAATGCAAAATTTGGTTGACGAGAATGGACTACCAATTAACTTTACATGCTCATTGCCAAAGTACTTGAGCATCAGATTTTTACCCTTATGATTTACATAAAGAACCCCCCATGCTAGTGTTTATACGTAGACTTTTCATTTAACACGACGGGAGATGCAATGTGAGTTTTCCGTTCCATGCATTTTTTTTAGATATAGGATGCGATTGGATCAGAATACAAGCAACAACCGAAGGAATGGAAAGAGTGGACATGATAATAGAGGATTTATACCAACGCAAAATATATACTTTCATTCAGATATTGAAGTCGCGCCTTTCCGGTTTGATTTTCCCATCACATCATTTGTGAGTGTCGGTTGTTTCACCAAACAATAATACCATTTGTGAATGTGGGTTGTTTCAAATCATTGATCTATAGAGGTGAAATCCACATCTCCATTTTTCCTTTTCATACAAGAGAAAAGCAATTCCGTGACAATTTATTTTTCTACGACACTAACATAATCATGTCTGAGAATCTGAGATGATGGAGAAAATTGGAAAACCAAAAATTACTTGTATTATGGTTATATAAATCATGCATGCTTAGTTCATCTCCTCTAATCGCCTCGTGAGTAACAAAACTTAAACTCATTAATCATGCAAATAATTATTACTCATACGTAGTATAATTTTTTATTATTATTTGTATTTTGTAATAAATATTATAATGAAAATTGCATCCTTTTATTAAATTTATTAATAGATGTATATATATCATTTCAGCTTTGAGTATATAAAATGTTTTTACGGGCCGTGAGTTATAACCAAAGGTGTTACTATCCATCCATAAAAAACCTATCAAAACAAAAGTAACACAAAAATATCAAATAACAAAAGTAACACAAAAACCCAAAAAGTGTTTTTGCCACTGCTAACTACCACTACTAGCAATCAACACCACATCCACCAACAAATACTAGCACTACCAAAAACCAAAACCAAAGCCATTTTCCCGAAACAAATCCAGGGTTGGCTAGGGACTATCTCGTAAAGAATCGTCCCATAAAAGTGTGGAAAAAGAGTTTTACGTCGGCTTGCGGCCTAGACAAAACTTTTCCAAAGCCAAGAAAAATCCTTGACACATTCCGTGTCTCGTTCTTTTTCGGTACATAGGGTGCAGTAGTCATCATTTCAATGGGATTACACGTTCGTGACCATTAAAGCAATGTATCTACTTACTCCATGTCTCGGCTGCAGGGCTACGGGGGTGGTTCCACCTTCACAATCCTGCGAGCTGCAGAGCTACGGGAGGAATTGATGTGTTTTGTAGTTGTAGTGGTAAAAAGATTCGTTGCTCGAACTTGTGAAGGATAACTTTAGACTTAAATTCAAAACTAAATAGTAAAATCACTAAAAATTATAGCAAGCACTGACCAAGTTGATATCAATATTAAAAGAACACTGAGGCTGAGATTCCACTATTTTCCAAGTTCAAAGTGATTTAATCTAGTATTTATATTCATGCAATTTTCTCGTTCAATTTGATTCTAAACTATTGCAACATGAAGATTTTCAAAATAACAAGTGTAAATCCAAAGTATAAAGCATCAAAAACCTATGGCTAAGCATGCTCTATCAAAAGAAATAACAATTGCTTAACAAAAATCATTCAAAAATTATAAATCAAGGAAAATAATCATAAAAATAATTGAAATAAAATAAATAAAATAGAATATACCACTTTTTATTGGAAAAATAGCTTCCTCTATCGCCTCAGCAATGGGGTTTAGCTCCTCATATTAATCATAATCTCAAAATACATGTTTATGGCTCAAAAATTGATTAAAAGGGAGAAAAGTGTTAAAACAACGGATTCTGCAGTTGCTGAAGGTCTAAAACAGAAGTCGGAATTGTTGCTGAAAGGCTTCGGTGACTGCAGGATGATGCGACCGTACCTCGTTGTCACTGAAAATAAGTCTGCCTCTGCAACTGACTCTGAGGGTCTTATGTTCTTCGTGTTCTTCTTCTTCGCAGCAGCAGAAAAGTTTCTGTATCGACTCCAGTTGATTTTTTTTACGCTTCTCTAAGGCTCTAAACTTCTCCAAACTCTACCAAATTGTTCGTATCCCTAAATATGACTTGAATCAACCTATATATAGCCACCAGACCCAAAATCTCTCGAGTTAATCCACAAATATTCTCTGTTTTTTTTCTCCTCAAGTTACGGGATTTTTCTTCCCTGTTTAATCTTCTCTACGCGTCAACTTGGTTTCCAAACTCTCTTAAACTCTCTCAAGACTGAATAAGGACTCCATACACTCCAATCTTGTCGTAGACTCTTCACAAACTTCTTTTACAAACCGAAAATATCTTGAAACTATAAATACTCCTTGTTTTGTAGAAACTTGATCTCTATCCCTGTTTTATCGATTCTACAGCTCATACCAAGCCTGTCTATCCTTAACAAGGTTAACGAAAATCAGCCCTTGAATCTCCTTAAAAGTCGTTCATAATTCTATCCAAAAAATTATGTTCTATGTAAACAAATTTCCCTCCATTTTTCCGTTTTCAAAATGAAGGGGGTGACCTCCCCTTATCCAGCGCAGGAGTGCGAATAGCAAGTGGTCACCCCTTAGTAATTTTTTCCCATGAGCGCAAAAACCACTTTTTGAGCCAAATTCGCCGCAAAAGCCCATTTTTCCAAAAACACCTACAAGAGATAAAATACCAAAATTAGTACAAAAATGGGTACTAACACTATACATAAAAGAGATGAAAATAGACACATAAATGCGTCTATCAGGAATCCCCCTTTCACAATTCTGCCATGGTGATTTACATGTTCGCGGTTTACATATTCGTACTAGAGGGGTAATCGAAAGTAACATGGTTATCTCACATACCTCGTGTACATACCTCAAGCGATTCGGTCGCTTGTCATCTCTTTCTCTAGGTTTTGTCTGTTGAGGTCGTAAAGGGCCAGCTTCGGGATTCTCCGTCATCATGTTAAAGAGACATACAAAAGATAAGAGGTTCAGTTCACGTACCTCGTGTACATACCTCGGTCACGTGGATCGCTGATCTCCACGTGTTTCTGTCCAGCGCCAACTCTTTCTCCAAGCCCCTTTGGGTCAAATCCCATTTAATCGCTTCATCCCATGTCAATTTTGGACGGCCTCGGCGCTTCATCCTTTCTTCTGCGCGTTGGATGCGTCCTAAGTGGACCGGAGCATCTGGTGGTCTTTGTTGGAGATGCCCAAACCAACGCAGCCGATGCTGGATGAGCATATCCTTGATTGGTGCTACCCCAAGCTTGTTGCGAAAAAACTCATTTCTGATTTTTTCATGCCTTGTGTGTCCACATGCCCACCTCAGCATCCGCATCTCTGTTACATGAATTTCCCTGATGTGTGGGCTTTTGGTCGCCCAACATTCTTCTTAATACAACATCGCAGGTCGGATCGCCGTTTTATAGAACTTTCCTTTTAGTTTAGCTAGGACCTTACGGTCACACAAGACTCCCGTCGCCAATCTCCATTTTCCCGGATGTCCTCGCCGATCTCACCATCACTCTGGATCATAGATCCCAGATAACGAAAGGATTCTTTCCTTGCTACAATCTGTCCGTCAAGCAAGCCATCTCCCTCATCCGGTCTGGTATCGTCGAAATCGCACCTCAGATATTCAGTCTTGGTCCTACTAAGTCTGAATCCCTTCGATTCCAGAGTTTTCCGCCACCACTCTAGATTCTCCTCTACCTCTTTGTTGATTCCCCGATTAGTGCCACATCGTCTGCGAAGAGCATACACCACGGGATCTCACCTTGTATATCTTTCGTATCTTGGTCTATTTTCTAGCGCAAATAAATAAGGACTCAATGCTGATCCTTGGAGAAGTCCTATCTTGATAGGGAAGTCGTTTGATACTCCATCGCACGTCCGGACAGCTGTGACTGCTCCCTCATACATATCCTTGATTATGGTTATGTACTTCGAGGATGCCCTTTTCTGTTGGAGTTCCCACCACATTACCTCTCCTGGGACTTTGTCATATGCTTTCTCAAGGTCAATAAATACCATGTGTAGGTCACGCTTTTGCTCCCGGTAGCGTTCCATCAATTGTCTAACCAGGAAAATCGCTTATGTCGTCGATCTTCCAGGCATAAAGCCAAATTGGTTTTTCGTTACTCCTGTTTCCCCTCGAAGCCGGCGATCAATGACGCGTTCCCAAAGCTTCATTGTGTGGCTCATTAGTTTGATGCCCCTGTAGTTGGTGCAGTTCTGGATATCTCCTTTATTCTTAAATATCGGAACGATGACGCTT
>JAJJMB010008749.1:204179-227367 GCA_023531105.1 Papaver atlanticum
TTTTGATAATTTTGCTGGAAAAAACATTAGAACTTGGACAACTATGGTTTCTGGGTACGCGAACAATGGTAAACTTGAAGATGCTCGGCGAGTATTTAATTCGATGCCGGAAAGAAACGTAGTTAGTTGGAATGCTATGATTAATGGGTATGCTAAATATGGGGATTTGAGGTCAGCTAGGATTTTGTTTGACGGAATGCCGGAGAGAGATGCGGAGTCATGGAATACGATGATAACTGGGTATAGTCATTGTGGTTTGTTGACGGAAGCTCGTGAGTTATTCGAGCAGATGCAAAATAAGGATATAGTGTCATGGTTGGTGATGATTTCTGGGTATGTTCGTAGTAATGATCATGTTGAAGCATGGAATATGTTTTCGAAGATGTATCATTGTGGGGTGAAACCTGATCAGTCCATTTTTGTTGTTACCCTTTCTGCCATAACAGGATTGAATAGTCAAATATTGATTAAGATTCTGCAGACAGTAGCTATCAAGACTAATTTGGAGAGAGATGTGAAAGTGGGTACTGCGATAATGAATGCGTATACAAAAACTGGAAAGCTAGAGCTGGCTTTGGATTTTTTCAAGACCATGCCTCAAAGAAATGAATTTACTTGGACCACCATCATTGCAGCGTTGTCTAAAAGCAAAAGATTAGAAGAAGCTATTGCAATGTACAATCAAGCTCCAGAGAAAAGTGTTCCTATCCAAACTGCACTGATGACTGCATTTGCACAGCATGGGAAAATCCATGAAGCTAGACGTATTTTTGAAGAAATAAAAAGTCCAAATGAGATCACTTGGAACGCAATGGTTACTGGATATGCACAGAATGGGATGCTTGAAGAGGCAGGTATGATTTTTCAAAGGATGCCTGTTAGGAATATAGAATCATGGGCAACCATGATTTCCGGATTGTCACAGAAAGGACAGAGTGAAGAAGCTTTGAATCTGTTAGCCGAGCTTCATAGATCAGGAATGGTGCCAAATCAGTCCACTTTCACTAGCTCTCTTTATGCCTGTGGCAATATTGAATCTCTTGAGATGGGTAGACAAATCCATACTCTTACTGTTAAAACAGGTTGCCAGTTCAACTCATATGTAGGAAACGGATTGATTTTGATGTATGCTAAGTGCAGAAATATGGAGGATGTCCATCAGGTTTTCAATACAATGAGAGTTAAAGATATTGTATCTTGGAACACTATGGTATCAGTCCTTTCTCACAATGGCAAGTTGGGTGATGCGCGTACTGCTTTCGAGAAAATGCCCCAACGTGATGTTGTTTCTTGGACTGCTATGATATCTGGATATGCACAAGCAAGACTTGGGTATCTGGCGTTCGAACTCTTTCTTGACATGTTTGCATCAGGAGTCGATCCAAACCAGTCTTCTCTAACTGCCCTTCTTAGTACATGTGCGGACTTAGGTGTGGCGAAGCTCGGTAAACAAATCCATGCACTAGTATTCAAATTTGGCCTAGATTTTGGAATCTCTGTTAGTAATGCTTTGATATATATGTATTTCAAGTGCGGTTGTAAGGACGGATTTCAAGTGTTTGATGAGATGCCTGATCGCGATGTAGTCTCATGGAATTCCATTATTGATGGTTGTGCTGAAAATGGGTTTGGAATGAAAGCTGTCGAGCTCTTTGAACAAATGAAGTCTGAAGGTACAAGACCTGATCAGATTAGCTTCGTGAGCATTTTATGTGCCTGTAGTCACGCAGGATTCATCGACAAAGGCTGGGCTTACTTCAATTCCATGAATAGAGATTATGGAATCATGCCACTCGAGCCTCATTATGCATGTATGGTAGATCTTCTTGGCCGAGCTGGGCATCTTTATTCTGCCGAGGACTTCATCAAAAACATGCCTATCGAACCAGACTCCATTGTGTGGAAAGCTCTTCTTGGTGCTTGTAGGATTCATCAAAATGTTGAACTTGGGCGTAGAGTTGCAGAAAAACTGTTTCAGTTGGAGCCACAGAATTCAGGCATTTATATCTTGTTATCGAACATTTATGCATCTGTAGGAATGTGGAAAGAAGTAGGAGAAGTCCGAACCTTGATGAGAGACCGAGGTGTAAGAAAGGAACCAGGATTCAGCTGGATTCAGATCAAGCACATAACCAGTTATTTTGTTAACGGGGATAAGACCCATGATCAAGCAGAAGAGATTTTTTCGACCTTGAGAGAGTTTGTTGAGCGCCTTAAGGAATACGGATATGTTCCTAATACGCATTTTGTTCTTCATGACATTGAAGAGGAGCAGAAGGAAAATGCTCTCCTGTACCACAGTGAGAAACTAGCAATCGCTTACGGTATCTTGAACACGCCAGATGGAACTTCAATTCAGATTATGAAGAACCTTCGGATTTGTGGTGATTGTCATACTTTTACAAAGTTCGTGTCTAAAGTTACTGAAAGAGAGATCATTATACGAGATAATAAAAGGTTCCACCATTTTAGAGATGGCTCGTGTTCTTGCGGAGATTATTGGTAAAATTATTGTCATGGGTCTTTGACGATTATCATTGCACCGTAACCATAATTGTAGCCTGTAAACATGGTTTAAATGGTATGTGATCTATTATCTCTTCTTATATCTTTCTCGTACTTTTGAAGCTTTAAAGTTGATTGACCACTAGATATACTGTTTAAGAACCAATTACATTTCTATGAATAGGCGGATGCCGATTTTTCCTGAAGGAAACAAGGTCAAGCAATTGTTAATGTACCCAGATGTTGCATATTTGGGAAACAATATGCTCACTTCAGTGTGGCTGAGGTGAATCAAATGCAGAATACGTTTACTGTCAGAAAAGGTACCTTTATAAGTTTGTAGTTTATATTATGCTATGGTGATCTGCTGTCTGTTGTTCGGAAACAATTTCGTGCATCTGTTTGTGTATTATATACTCTATTAAATAGATGATATTCCCTATTGGAAACTTTGTATGAATGAAGATAACCTAATCAGCATAATCGTGTGTGTAACGGCATTGGTGATTTGGTTAATCATTTATTTTTCACCGAGCATCAACTACAAGATCACATACACCAATGTACTCCCTTACCAATTGCGTGGCAAATGATTTATTTGTAGCTATGAAAATTTCTTCCACAGTCCCTATACTCTCTACTTTAGGAACTTTACTTTGTACTTAGGAATTGGATTCATTTTTGTCATGTGATTGCTACTAAAGTTTATATGCCTTCTTCCACTGAATGGATCCCTTTAGCTAAACTTGTCCTCAGGAATGTTACTTTATGATTAGATAGGGGGAATGTTAAAGAAAATATCTAGCAAGTCCTCATTTAAAACTATAAATAAAGGATGCAACTCTTCATTTGAAGCATTGAACAAAATTCTAGTAAGGTGATATTTTGAAACCACTTGAGCATACTAATAAACTAAGCATGTTATAATCTATTTCCCGGTGGGATTTTCGCACATTCATCTGCTAATACAATTGTATTGTTTAGTTTCAGTTGATGAATGTACGAAGGTGCCCCTGTGGAAGAGGATCATAACAGGTACTACTTTTTTAGAACTTAACGGAGTTGAAAGCTTAGAAATAGAGGACTGTACGTGATAAAGCTGGTATACAAAATCTCATTCTCTTTCAAACACTAATTCTAAGAATCCTTCAGTCCTACGGTTCAAACTTCAAAGATCTCTCCTCTCTTTATCTCAAATAACTGTCTCTTTGTTATCCCGAAGATCTAAATAACAAAATTTTACTTTAGTTGACTCCTACTTGATTAAAATTCATGGGAATGTCACTTTGGTTTCTATTTTGTTTTCTACACTTGACTTTCTGTCTGCGTTTGTTTAATTTGATTTTAAATAGGAATCCAGAAAAATTAATTACCCTAAAGAAAATACTTGTCTATGCTTGTAAAAATTGTGAGCATTAGCGCTGCAGGGTTGTAAATTAACTTATAATATTGTGGTTTGTATCTCATGGAAGCTTTTGAAGTTGATAATTTGTATGAAATCCTAATTCTTTGAATGCTTAAATAACAAAATCTGGTTTATAAGTTTGATTTCATTGCTCTTTTTTGGTGAAAAATTTGGGTTTACTTCTGCTAGTGGATTCATGTAGTATTAGCAATCAGAGCATTTTTTGTATTCCAGGGGCAACAACTGAAGGATGAATCTTGCTCAGACAGTGCCAAAAAGGGATATGCAGATACACTGTCAGGCCTTAAGGTTGTAAAACTTGTATAGTACAGATGGGATCGTAGAACCTATATTTTGTGCTTAGTAATTTGTAATCCCCATTTTTGCTGATAATTCATTGAGAGATTTTGAGAATTTAGGGGGAGTAAACACAGCAGCAGAAAAAGTTGGCTGATATTTTGTTCTTTGTAATTTCCTGTATCCTCATACTGAATTCTGTAGGTAACAGCTAGCTATTCTAATCCATGTTAGTCCATTTTGTTTGTACTCTTACTTGAAACTGGGATGGGTTAATGATGCATTTTGCTCAAAATTACTTAATGAACAGATTGGTAGTGCACAAGCATCACTAGGAGCCTTTGACTTGCAAATGACACTATAAGTCGGTAAACTGCCAATTACACCAACAAGATTTTTTTTTGAACGATTAATTGGGGGATATGGAAAGTAAATGGGGGATATTTTACTGTTCATGCCAGCATGAATTTTTAATGCCGGCAATCAAAATCGGCATGGTTTTTCCATGCCGGTATGAGCAGTAAAATATCCCCCGATTACTTTCCATATCCCCCAATTAATCCTTTTTTTTTCTCTAGATGTGAGTTTCAAATATTTGACTTTCTTGCGAATCTAACAATCCAATTGCTCGTCTCATGCAAATGTTGAACTCATGTTTTTCCCAATCTCTTTTTGAAAACATGTCTTTTCAAATGTCCTTATTTTTTCTCTCGATGGTTGTTTGTCACACTGTTTATTATGAAACCCGGTCACTCCAAATAATAAACTAATCGCCTTCCTTAAATTTGTTTACTACTCTAGTTTTAGCTTACAATGTTAGGAGCCAGTCATATTGATGTCTGGGATGGTGGAGAGAATTGAAATCACAAGATGAAATGAAAAATACCTAAGAAAGATTGTATATTTCATCCACTATCCTTTTGTTTTTATCTACAAAATAATGCGTTGAGCTTCAAATCGAGTTACGAGTTACTCTAGAAAGACAATTATGATTATTTAAAAAGACAATTATAAGGGTTTTGGGTTTTGTTATCTTGTGCATCCATGCACAAAATGACACCCAATCATTACCATGTGGAGTAGTAACTTACTAGTAACAAGAATAACAAATACTGGATTTAAATCCAAGTCTTGGCAAGTCGTTCTTTTATTTTCCCCGGTACTCGAGGTCTCTACATTAGGTAAATCAAGACTGCAGAGGCCTGTGGATTGCAACTATTAGGTAAAATTAAGACTGCAGTGTGAGATGGTTAAAACTATGAGCCACATTACAACTATTTCCATGATAAGGTAAATCAAGCATGCAGAGGCCTGTGGATTGCAACTGTATTTACATACTTGTCTAGTGTTGAATAGGGTGGCGACACAATCTTACCTGACTCGGGTAAGTTTGAGTTCTATTCTTAGCAGACTGAGTTTTCTTATTTACTATGTCAGAGCATTCTTTGTATTCCAGGGGAAACAACTGAAGGATGAATCTTGCTCAGACAGTGACAAAAAGGGATATGCAGATACACTGCCAGGCCTTAAGGTTGTAAAACTTGTATAATACAGAATCAATAACCTCAATAGGTATTACTTCTTCATACTTCACAAGCATATGACGACACAGAATCCCAAATGAAGACATGTCGGGACAAATACACACACCCGGTTTGCCGTAGTTTATCTCCATTTGCATTTCTCTCATCATATGTTTTATTGCC
Source organism: Papaver atlanticum (assembly GCA_023531105.1). Taxonomy (NCBI): domain Eukaryota; kingdom Viridiplantae; phylum Streptophyta; class Magnoliopsida; order Ranunculales; family Papaveraceae; genus Papaver; species Papaver atlanticum. The sequence continues at coordinate 210,093 of JAJJMB010008749.1, forward strand.
CAATGAGAGACGTTGAACTCTATTCCTTGGAGCAACTTACCATATTGTAAATATGAAGTCATCCTTTCCATTGAGCTTTTCTCAAAAGCCTTTTTGATCCTATCGATATCACTCTTAAAGTATTGCTCCATTGCCTCGGTGACCGTAACCACGTTTCCTTGGCCGGACTGGATGAGATCTTTAAATCTCCCATGAGCGGACTCCGCTACACTAATTGCTTCATTCTTGTAGTGTCTATACCGTTTTTTCCATGCACGCACAAATTTTTCCTTGAACTTATCCAACCATTGAGTCCGACAATACCAGACGGCAGTCGGATAAACCTCATTCCAATCGGCAATAAACTTGTCCAACCTCTTTTCGTACATATCCTCAGTAAGAGACCAATAAAATTTCTCCCAATCTCTTAGAAATTCCAACCACTTTTTATGATTTTCCGCATGTTCTTTGTCAACTCGCTCTTTTATCTGCCTCTCTCATCTTCTTATTCTTCGGGTGATAGTTTGTTCTTACGAACATCTTCCTCTAGTTGAACAATCATTCTCTTCTTAATATCCGCCTTAGTGGGTTCAAACAAGGCATGTCAAGTTTTTATGATATTTTGACGTATATGATATGTACATAGGAAATTTTGTGCATCCGGGAAGACGTCGGATATTGCTTTCATTAATGCGTCATCTTGATCGGTTATGATGACCCTCGGAAGTTGATTTTCCCGGAAGAATAATTTCAATTGTCGTAATGCCCAATGATAATTATATTCCCTCTCGTTTTCCATTAAACACCAAGCCAATGTGAATGATACCTTGTCCAATGTTAGCCCCACGATGTTGAACAACGTCATATTGTATTTGTTTGTCTTGTAGGTGCAATCCATCAAAAGAACACCACAACATGTATTAGCCAATTGTGAAAGCAAGGGATGCGAAATGAATATTTGAAGGGGCTTGTTGTCCGTCCCTCTTTTAATTATACGCGTGTAGTTGTGATCCCAAACTATCTTCTCAAATTCTTGCATAACGGTCCTCCCTTCCTATTCCACCCTTCTAATAGTTGCTTGTGCGCTAAAAATTGTACTTAGAGAAGACACGTTGGTCTTATCCTTTTCCTTGAAGCCTCTGAGAATTTGTCTCGGTTTGATAAGTGCTTTGGTCATTCTCTTTACATCCTCCAATTCATGAGGTTTTAGCTTCGCAACTAGGGAGTGACCATCAAAATATTTCGGATCCCGATGGTTATGACAGCCGAACCAAACCGCACAATCCCATTCCTTGTTCTTGTCATTTAGATGGAATACAAGCTTAAATGGGCAATTATCCTTCCTCATACGAGTCTTGTATACCCTATTGGTCTTCTTTGGATAAACATAACCTTTTCTCTTGTGGCTATTATTCTCCTTGTATACCCCACTTCTCTTGCAAACCATCTCAAAACGAGTCTTTGATCCTTGGGTATTCCTCACCAACACACACATGTTCTTAAGAGCCGTCTATTTAGCCCAAGCGATTGCTTCCTTTGGATCTTTTATTCCCTACATAAGGACAACAATAGGAGATAAGAAGGTTCGTTACAAGCAATCCATTAGTAAAGTTCAAGATACTAGGTGAAAAGTATTCTTTGGTAACATACCGGAGGCATTTTATAGTATTCCGACGTATCCCGACCAAGCGGCTTTGCATTTGTTGGATCAATATATGTCACCACCTAAGGATCGAATGAAAAGAAAATAAATTAGTTCCAAAAGAAATTAAAACACTATGCTGGAAGAGAGTTCCGGCATGCTCGACCAAAGTTCCGGCATGGTCGAACTGAACCGAAACTGAAGACCAAATTTGAAACCTTTTCCGGCATACATATTTTATTTGAAATCAACGCCGGAAACAGAGGTGCCGGCATGCTCGTTATCTATGGTTCCACGCCGGTACCTGTTTCCGGCGTAACCCATAATTAATATACCATGCCGGTATTTAACTTTGGAAAACACTCCTTCATGTATGTTTTTTTTATAGGTACCGGCATGGTAAAGTTATAATCGAACAATGCCGTTGGAGGTGCTGGCATGATTTTTATCTATGGTTCCACGCCGGTAGACAGTTCCGGTGTGGTAGTTAATTAATTTGTCCATGCCGGTATTTAGCTTTGGAAGGCACTGCTTCCTGTATGTTTTTCATGCAGTACCGGCATGGTAACCTTGGAATATAACCATGCCGGTAGCATATTCCGTAAAATATTCCATGGTAGGTAAAAAGTAACTTTTGTACCGGCATAGTTTTTTGGTTGAATACTATGCCGGATTGAATTTCAAAATGAGGGATATCGGGCTGCCGGCATGGCCGTAGTATGAATACTATGCCGGTATGGAGGCTTCCGGTATTGTATTCATACCACTACTATGCCGGCACCGATCTTTTTCAGCTGAAAAAATGGTGGGTTCAAAGAAAAAAAATCAAATTTTCAACCTCTTTGCAGCTTTACCTGTGTGTTGGGGATGCTTGTATGTTATCCAAGTTTACTTTCTTGTGTAGGTTCTTCAAAAAACTCTCTTTGCTCGTAAAAATCATCATTCAATGGTGTTGGCTCAACAAAGAGTTGCAATTGTGAGTTGTTGTCATTAGCTGAAGATTCAAGATATGCTCCTTGTTGTAGTTGAGCTAAAGATTCAGCATCAGCAATTTTCTCTTCACAATCATCCTCCATTTACACCAAAAAAAAGTTCCCTCCCAAATATTTTTTCCCTCCTCCTACTCTCACCTCACTCACCCAAATTCAAATAAAAATACACACTAATCATTTCACAAATACTTAAGATTTTTACTAATTATTATTAACCACTAAACCTGATTAGTGAGGGGTAGATTAGGAATTATATAAAATACTTAGATAAGGGGTTACCCTGATTTGATATTTGGATCCAGTTATTGTCCTTTTCCTATATCTCCCAATTAGTTTTGATATCCCCCAATCGCGCGTTCTTTTATTTGATCCTTATTAATTCAAAAATATTAAAATATCTAAAATATCATTCCTCTCTCTTATTTTCTATCTTCCTCGCATGATACATTGATGGCTACTTTTTTTTTTCTGTCTTCTTTATTTTCTCTCTACTAATTTCTCTCACTTCTTAAAATTAATAGATAAAAAAAAACTTTAAAATTAAATATATGTCAAAATATAATTCAAAAATTAATAAATTTTATATATTCGGAAAGGTCTCGACGAGATCTACACAACGAGTACTCATTATTATATGTTTTGGAATTTTATTATTTTTCGGTATAATAGTTGTTCATATCCAAGAATGAACACTATTTTAGAACATGGTAGTTCTAGTTCTAGCAGATCATTTCGTAGAATGAACTCGTATATGCTAGCAATTTATTTTGTAGAATGAACTCATAATAGTAGTTCATTTTGAAGAATGAAGTCGTAACGATAGTTCATTATTATAGTTTATATTATGTAGAACTTGGTAAGAGGAACACATCCTCAAAGTATTAGTTTCGAATCCGTTACGGTTTGATTTTTATTCGCAAAAATGACGTCCAACGTGTGAGATAGTGTGATAATAAGAATGTGAATGGATCCTTCCTCATTTTTTTATGGGTTTAAAACAAGTAATACCTATGTGTGACTAGAGTTTTATGGTATAAAACATTTACGGAAAATGTTAGATAAATTAATGAGCCTAGGACCGCTAAATTTAGCAATTTAACAAAATAATAATATCGATAAATTATTAAATTTTTTTATATTATTGGATAAAGAGTATTACATTAACTAGTTGGAAGCCTAACAAGCTAAGCTCCAATAACATATTACTACATTAATTGAATAGGTTATTGTGCTAGCCTACCAGCGAGCCTCATGGGTAACCTAGCATTATTAGACCATTTTAAAATTTATTTTCGAAAATAATGTAAAATATTATTTAAGTTAAGGTCCGATATACTTATTTTTAAAGATAAGTGTGTAATTTTTTTTTTATAATAGAAAATTAATATCTAAACAAATTACTATCAATTTTCTAGATGTTGAAGACAATATTCTAGATGAAAGATTATCACAGAACTGACAACAAATAGCTATAAGAAGGAGACAGAAACACTCAAACACTTCTTCTTTCAGGTAAAGATTTAACATAATTAAAAGACTTTACATTGAAGAAGAGCTGGTTGTTGACCATTTTAAATTACAAGACACATTATTAACTTATACAAGGACTTATTCAAAGAAGATGAAATTATTAAAACCGTACTAGAAGGCATAGAATTGGCAACATTAATAACATTGAGTCTGAAATTCTTGATGCTGCTTGAACTGAAGTTGAGGTGTCCCAAGCTATCACAGATCTTGGGCATGAAAAACCCCTAGGCCTGATAAGTTCCCCATCATGTTATTTATAAAATGGTAAATTTTTATCATGCATGACATCACGAAGGCAGCTAAATGAATTTTATGAGTATGGTAGTATTGATGCAAAACATAATTCAACATTCACTATATGATTATTAGTTCCTAAAAATGACCATATCAAAACATAAAAAGTTGCAACCCATATATCTTCTTGAAAAGCAGAGGGTACTAAGTGCATCACCAACTTTTTCGTTTGGCGGTCTTGTTAGAGCATTGCTCAGTCGAACTCGTAAGCGTTGCTATCTCAAGCTTGTTTGTCAAGTTTAGTAGATCAAAACTATAGTCTTGATTTCTATTCTACTTATAATCATATCTCGGATAAGGATAAAATGTGTAGTTGAGCTTTAGACTTCACGGCGTTCATCGATTGAAGATGAAGATCCACTGAGGAGAGCTTGAAGGAACTTCATCAACAAAAGGTATGTGGAGACTAAAACTTATCTATCACTCAGAAGTCTATTTTATTCTATCTCCTAATGAGACTAAGTCATATAACTATATAGACTTTTACATTATACACATTTGATATTTCGAGTTGAGTTTATCTCGGCTATCTATTTCTCGAAATATGTGTTGGAAGTTTTTTGCTTTAACTATGGTCATCATTATTCTTGACAAATTTAGTTGGAAATAATTTATTTGTTGGAAACTAAATATTATATCAAAAGATGATTATGTGAAAATTGCCTTAAAACATCTTACATGATTTGTGTGAGACAATCATTTGATATCGACTTGGAAAGTTTCGTATTGATCATTCGATCACTTGAAAATTACTTGAAGCTAATTGTTTGTGTGAGACAGCTATTGTCGTCTTTTAAGGATGTTTCGATGATTGAAATGGGAGTTTAGAACAATTAACCATGTCTGGATACAACACGGTATGCATCCTAGTATGCGAACTGTACTGTTATGATTCAGGTCCGGGAACCTTGTTTGTGTACCTAGTATGCGAACGATTTTAACTGTAAAGGTCCAGGAACCTTGTTTGCGTAACTAGTATGAGAATGGTTTCACCTGAGTTGGGTCTGGGACGGCTGTTCGCGTACTTGGTTTGCGAATGGATGGACAGGCCAAGGTCCGGAGCTGTTGTTCGCGTACCTGGTTTGCGAACACATTGGTTTAAGTTCTAAAATCAGTTAAGTATGATTCTCATACTCATGAACTAAAACATTTATGAATTGAGGAATGAAATCTTTGCAAACCGTGGCTTAATGTTCACGAATAGATTCTTGTATAAATACTTTGTACGATTACAAATCAATTCGATTTTGTTTCAATTTGTTCATATATATTTCTATGAGATAGTGAACAATTGAACAACTCGATGTGAAACACAATTAGATTCATTTGATTATCTTTCATGATTGATTGATCATCATATTTGATCTAGAAGTGTTAGATAAATGTGGTTAAAACAAAAGTGTTCATATGGATAACTTCGGTTAACTGTTATTGGGAAAACTCAATATACACGTTTAAGTAAGGTTACCCATATCTAAATGAAGGTATATTTCATTTTGAAAAAAGTGGGGGTACAACAACCTCACCCAATAATTCTCTTAGCAATCTGTATGGACTAACTCCAATATACTTTTAAGAGAATTAACTAGACAGTCAGACTCAATCTTAATAAAAAGTATATCAAAGAGTTATATCTCAATTTCTCGATTCAATACTTACTCAAGCAAATAGAAATCTGCGAGTCTAATTGAATACAAGAGAAATAAACTTGAACGGTACCAAAGACCAATGTTCAAGTATCAATCAATTTCAATCAACAACCAAATGTCGGATTTCCAAATTGATTGATTCAATGCGCAACCTGTGATATTTCAATTATATAACAAAATATAATGCGGAAAGGAAATAACACAGACACCAGAAGTTTTGTTAACGAGGAAACCGCAAATGCATAAAAACCCCGGGACCTAGTCCAGATTTAACACACACTGTATTAAGACGCTACAGAACTAGCCTACTACAAACTAACTTCGGTCTGGCCTGTAGTTGAACCCCAATCAATCTCACACTGATCCAAGGTACAGTTGCACTCCTTACATCTCTGATCCCAGCAGGATACTACTCACTTGATTCCCTTAGCTGATCTCACCATCAACTAAGAGTTGCTACGACCCAAAGTCGAAGACTTTAATAAACAAATCCGTATCACGCAGAAAAGTATACAAGAATAGATAAATCTGTCTCCCACAGAAATACCTACGAGTTTTGTTTCGTATTTTGATAAATCAAGGTGAACAGGAACCAATCGATAACCCGGACTTATATTCCCGAAGAACAACCTAGAATTATCAATCACCTCACAATAATCTTAATCGACTAGCGAAACAAGGTATTGTGGAATCACAAACGATGAGACGAAGATGTTTGTGACTACTTTTCTATCTTGCCTATCGGAGAAATTAATCTCAAGACAATCTTACGATTGGACTCAATCAAGATAGAAACAGCAAGATCAGATCACGTAACTACAGAGAAAATAGTTGGGTCTGGCTTCACAATCCCAATGAAGTCTTCAAGTCGTTAACCTATAGGGGTCTCAGTAGAAACCTAAGGTTAAAGGAGAATCGAATCTAGCTTATACAACCAGTATCACACAGGAGGTGTGGGGATTAACTTTCCCAGTAGTTAGAGTTCTCCTTTATATAGTCTCCAAATCAGGGTTTGCAATCTAAGTTACCTTTGTAACAAAATATTCAATATTCACCATTAAATGAAAACCTGATTAGATTCAATCTAATATCTTTCAACCGTTAGATCGAACTTAGATTGTTATACACAAATGAATTATACATCATTTAGGTTTGTGTAACCATACCTAAACGTGTACAAGTCGTTGGTTCAACAGTATTTAACCAAATGGTTAGCCATATGAGCACTTTCATATCAACCTTATTCATCTTAACCATAACTAGTCCAAATGACTCAAATGAACTAGTTTAAGAGTTGTTCAATTGCTTAGATCTCATAGAAGTATACAAGACACAATCGAAGCAAAATCGGTTTTGATTCACTCGAATCGATTCATGAACTTTATAGCCACGGTTTGCAAATATGCATTCCTTAGTTTATATATATATTTAAGTTCACAAATAAACCAATTTCAGAAAGTAACACACTTAAGTATGCGTAAGGGTATGCATACTTAAGTAACCAGATTTGAGTTTGTTTTGGTTTCCAAACTCAGCAGAAATTCATGGACGTGAACTTTCCACTAGTATGCGTACGGGTACGCATACTTAGGTAACCGGATTGAGTTGGTTTTGATTTCCAAACTCAACATAAATTCACGGACGTGAACTTCCGCCAGTATGCGTACGGGTACGCATACTTACCCAGTCTCCATCAACCATTTAGTACATACACAAGTATGCATACATTTGGTTCCCGGTTTTGGACTTATACACTAATGCGAGAACACATTATATGCTTATATCCAAAGATGGTTACATGTTCTTAACTCTTTATTTCAATCATTGAAACATTCTTAGAGGATGTTAAATAGAGGTTATTCACACACTATTTTTCATCAAAGCAATTTTCAAGATATTGAAATAATCAACATGACTTTCGTCACTTGTAAAGATGAACTTGTCCAAAGAGAAAGCTTACCAACAGATATTTCGATGAAAATATAAGCGGGATAAACTCGACTCGAAATAGCAAATGTGTATAATCGAAGTCTATATAGCGATACGACTTTTGTCTTAAGATAGGAGATAGAGTAGATAGACTTTTTGAGTGATAGATAAGTTCAAGTCTCCACATACCTTTTAGTAGATGAAGTTCCACCAGTTCTTTGGGTAGTTCTTCGTCTTTGTATGATGAACGCCGTGGAGTCTAGAGCTCAAACACTTTCTATCCTAATCTAAGACTTAGTTATAAGTAGACTAGAAATCAAGACTTATAGTTTTGGCAACTAAACTTGACAACAAGCTTGAGATAGCAACGCTTGCGAGTTCGATCGAGTAGTGCTCTAACAATCTCCCCCTTTGTAAATTTTAGTGACAAAACTATTAATATATATGGAATACAAAAAATAAACTTTACATCTTCTCTTCCACATGCATGATCTCCTTGGTTCTTCAACATTACTCGAAATCTTCGTCACTTCCAAGTACTCCAATGATTCCAAAGGTTGTAAGTTCAGCATCATCGTTGTTGAAAATCCATAGCCATAACAATGAGAAAACAAAAGCTCTCAATCATTATTACACAGTGTCATAGTATTATTACACAGCATCAAAGTTCAATTGTATCACAACTTCGATAACAATACTATGGTAAAATATATCACTCCCCCTTAGTCAATACCCATCTCACATGGAAACCACTCCCCCTTACATAATGATCCGAAAACCATATGTATTTGTAGTGTGAACTACACATTAATTCTCCCCCTTTTTGTCAATAAAATTGGCAAAGGTACGAAAACTAATGGGATCCTAATGAAATTTCCATAGAGACATTTCATGACCAAAAGAAAGCACATATCAACTTTTTAGATGCAATCATATAGTCGAAACTAAATGCATTCATCAAGGAGTTTATAAAGATACAAGGTAACCCCTATAATATTCCACAGCCGCACTCCCCACAAAGATTTGGCAATTAAGCATAAGTTCAATTAAGAACTCTCCCCTATAAAATGTCATTCCCGAAAGAACAACAAGAGCGACCTTACTTTTACGAGAAAAGAAGGATTTCTTTGGATAACAACAAATCATATAAGAATATGAATTTGTATCCAAAATACTCAATTGAATTAACAACAAGTGAACCCATGATTAATTCAACCTGAATACTCAACTAAATTAACCACAAGAGAACCCATGATTAATCCAATTGAAAATGATCAACATAAGAGAACTTACGGAGCCACACAGTATATACACAAAAGATATGGATCAGGGAAGATCAATACTGCGGAATAGACAAAGATTCATTCTATCTTCCATCACTATTTGCACAATGACATATAATAGACTTAATCTTTATAAATAAAAGCTCATCCTTTCTTCCATCAATATTTACATAATGACATAAAAGGCTTAACTTTTGTTTTTGTCAAAAGTTCATTCATTCTTTTATCAATACTTGCATATCGACTTAACTTTTGACCATGTATGGGACAATCATAGTTCACGGACGCAAACACACATATCCCATAACAAATTGCAATATAAAACCATAAAGATTAATACTGCAAAATCATCTTCCAAACAAACTTTAGAATTTAAACAAATAAATCTAAAAACATTGAAGATGAAAACGTTGGACATAGCTATGTGTAATCACAATAATGGCTATTCCAAACTCTAGTTATTCTTCTTAAAAACACAAGAACAAAATTCTTATAAGAAGCTTTCCTAGACAAAATAAGAAAATCAAGTTTCTTTGACAACTTCATACCTTTGAAAAGGTCCATCATAAAAGGTATCACTGATATCCTTGATTTTCTTTACCGTAGAGACTCCATGTTCATGAGTTAGAATATTAGTTTTCCAATCAACAATTTGGACAAGATGCCTAGCTTTGACACAATCCAAGATAAGTTTATTCTGATTCCTGATCAAGATGTTTTGATTATCAAGGATTTTGTCCTGACCATCAAGTAGCTAATTTATTTGCAGTTGAATGTTTGCAAACTCGACCGTAGAGCCATTCTGAAAAAGAATTAAATCCTTGACAGATTCTCCAACCCATGAGTTATACTCTTTCCTTTCAATCATCCTTTTCAGGACAAGATCTTGAACAGAATTCATCCTTTAGAGTCTTCTTCCATCTCAAGATTCACAACTTCTTGAGGTCTTGAGGAGTTTTACATACCTTTTTTTTTTATTATTAGGGAAGGCAAAACAATATAAGATATATATATATGTTTTCAGGCAAGCGATTGACACCCTTGTTGTGAAAACCCTAAACTCCCAAGAGAGACCCTGATGTTCGTGGACTGGTTGAAAATAACAAAACTGAAGAGATTAAAAGAAATACTTTTGTTTTCATATATCCCACATCATCATGAGTCAATAATTAAAATTTAATCAGAGCATAAGAGTGAAATTCAAGAAAACAAGGAGTAAAGAGACTCTACTTTTACATCAAGAGAAAACAGCATAGTCAAACGCAACACAGATGAAAAAAAACTACATTAGACTTGAGTATCTCTCAAAAAATTATTCTTGCATCTCTCAAGTTAGATACAAGAATAAAGATGCCTACGATTAGGTAGTCAAGTGAGATATGATCCCACTATGAGTGTTGAGAGATGAGTTGTAAATTCCATCTGAAGGTTTGAACCTGGTATTCCTTACCTTCCTTCGGTTATTTTTTATTCCATAAGAATTTAACATAACCTTGTCAGGTGATCCATCATAAATATTTTTCTGAGTATTAAGTCTAGGACCTCTAGAGATTGGTTCCATAGAATTTGAAGAGACATGTCTCCACCATCTAGACTTAGATTTACCAAATTTATTCTCATAACTGCTTGGAATGTGTATTTTTGCACCATTCTTAGGAACACGATTCCTGTGGGAATTTCGAGATGAGTGACCATTGAAATCCATCTTATGAGAATCCTGTTTTTCTGCAGGGATGACATCCATTGTCGTGGTCATTAGAGAGTTTACTCTGTCGACAGTGAAAAGAAGTAGATTTTGAAGATCAGAAATCTGTTTCTTTCTAGCAAAACAATGATGAACATAGTGATTCTTTTCCCCACAGAAGGAACAGGTTCGTGGAGGAGAAACATTTACAGGAGCCTGTTTTGACATCATAGCCCTATTAGAAGATTGCAAGTTATGTAAACACTTCTTAGCAGAAACTACCTTTGGAAAACATCTCTTCATGTACTGTGATTCTGTTTGAGAATTGATCATTGGTACAAAAGAATTTTTCGTTGAAATAGAGTTTTCCTTTTTCATGGATTTGCACTATTCTTGGGCTAGAGTAAGGGAAGCACTTAGTTTCTCTTTTTCAACATGAAGTCTTTTTAGATCAGATGAATGTGTCTCGATCAAACGTTTTTCTCTAATTAAGTCTTCTTTAACAATATCCTCAAGAACACTAATTCTTTCACGATGTAAAGCAGTTTCTTGAAGTAGTTTTTTGATATTGTTGGAGAAGGACTCAATGATGCCATAGAGTTCCCGTTTTCGACAGAGAGACTTTTCAAATTCATCCATAAGTTGAGCATGATTGTAAAAATAAATTGACTTAGCCGATTTTTTTTGATGTCTGGTGACATTCCTTTTAGCTTCTGTCATAATGTCAGTTGTCTCATTTTTACCTCTGGATTCAGAATAATCAACTAAGGAGTTATCCTTTGAGGAAAGCCCAAGACAATTGACATAGTTAAAAGCATTGGAAGACATGTTGTTAATACGTAACACAGAGATAAACTTCTGTCCACAGAATCAGATTGCTGCAAACACAGTCTTATGAGGTCTTGAACGTGTTTGCCTGCTCTGATACCAATTGAAAAAGTAGGGGTACAACAACCTCACCCAATAATTCGCTTAGCAATCTGTATGGACTAACTCCAATATACTTTAAGAGAATCAACTAGACAGTCAGACTCAATCTTAATAAAAAGTATATCAAAGAGTTATATCTCAATTTATTGATTCAATACTTACTCAAGAAAATAGAAATCTGTGAGTCTAATTGAATATAAGATAAATTAACTTGAACGGTACCAAAGACCAATGTTCAAGTATCAATCAATTTCAATCAACAACCAAATGTCGGATTTCCCAATTGATTGATTCAACGCGCAACCTGTGATATTTCAATTATATAACAAAATATAATGCGGAAAGTAAATAACACAGACACCAGAAGTTTTGTTAACGAGGAAACCGAAAATAAAGAAAAACCCCGAGACCTAGTCCAGATTTAACACACACTGTATTAAGACGCTACAGAACTAGCCTACTACAAACTAACTTTTGTCTGGCCTGTAGTTGAACCCCAATCAATCTCACACTGATCGAAGGTACATTTGCGCTCCTTACGTCTCTGATCCCAGAAGGATACTACGCACTTGATTCCCTTAGCTAATCTCACCCACAACTAAGAGTTGCTACGACCCAAAGTCAAAGACTTTAATAAACAAATCTGTATCACACAGAAAAGTATACTAGAATAGATAAATCTGTCTCCCACAGAAATACCTACGAGTTTTGTTCTGTATTTTGATAAATCAAGGTGAACAGGAACCAATCGATAACCCGGACTTATATTCCCGAAGAACAACCTAGAATTATCAATAACCTCACAATAATCATAATCGACTAGCGAAACAAGATATTGTGGAATCACAAACGATGAGACGAAGATGTTTGTGACTACTTTTCTATCTTTCCTATCGGAGAAATTAATCTCAAGAAAATCTTACGATTGCACTCAATCACGATAGAAACATCAAGATCAGATCACGCAACTACAGAGAAAATAGTTGGGTTTGGCTTCACAATCCCAATGAAGTCTTCAAGTCGTTAACCTACAGGGGTCTCAGTAGAAACCTAAGGTTAAAGGAGAATCGACTCTAGCTTATACAACTAGTATCACACAGGAGGTGTGGGGATTAACTTTCCTAGTTGCTAGAGTTCTCCTTTATATAGTCTCCAAATCATGGTTTGCAATCTAAGTTACCTTGGTAACAAAATATTCAATATTCACCGTTAGATGAAAACCTGATTAGATTCAAGCTAATATCTTTCAACCGTTAGATCGAACTTAGGTTATTATACACAAATGAATTATACATCATTTAGGTTTGTGTAACCGTACCTAAATGTGTACAAGTCGTTGGTTCAACAGTAGTTAACCAAATGGTTAGCCATATGAGCACTTTCATATCAACCTTATTCATCTTCACCATAACTAGTCCAAATGACTCAAATGAACTAGTTTAAGAGTTGTTCAATTGATTAGATCTCATAGAAGTATACAAGACACAATCGAAGCAAAATCGGTTTTGATTCACTCGAATCGATTCATGAAATTTATAGCCACGGTTTTCAAATATGCATTCCTTAGTTTATATATATTTAAGTTCACGAATAAACCAATTTTAAAAAGTAACACACTTAAGTATCCGTACGGGTATGCGTACTTAAGTAACCAGATTTGAGTTTGTTTTGGTTTCCGAACTCAGCAGATATTCACGGACGTGAACTTTCTGCCAGTATGCGTATTGGTACGCATACTTAGGTAACCGGATTTAGTTGGTTTTGATTTCAAAACTCAGAAGAAATTCACGGACGTGAACTTCCACCAGTATGCGTACGGGTATGCATACTTACTCAGTCCCCATCAACCATTTAGTACACACACAAGTATGCATAAATTTGGTTCCCGGTTTTTGACTTATACACTAACGCGCGAACACAATATATGATTATATCCAATGATGGTTACATGTTCTAAACTTTTTATTTCAATCATTGAAACATTCTTAGAGGATGTTAAATAGAGGTTATTCACACACTATTTTTCATCAAAACAATTTTCAAGATATTGAAATAATCAACATGACTTTCGTCACTTGTAAAGATGAACTTTTCCAAAGCGAAGGCTTACCAACACATATTTCTAGAGAAAAATAAGCGAGATAAACTCGGCTCTAAATAGCAAATGTGTATAATCGAAGTCTATATTGCAATACGACTTTTGTCTCAAGATAGGAGATAGAGTAGATTGACTTTTTGAGTGATAGATAAGTTCAAGTCTCCACATACCTTTTAGTCGATGAAGTTCCACCAGTTCCTTGAGTAATTCTTCGCCTTTATATGATAACGTCGTGGAGTCTAGAGCTCAACTACACTTTCTATCCTAGTCTGAGACTTAGCTATAAGTAGACTAGAAATCAAGACTTATAGTTTTGGCAACTAAACTTGACAACAAGCTTGAGATAGCAACGCTTGCGAGTTCGACCGAGCAGTGCTCTAACAATCTCCCACTTTGTCAATTTTAGTGACAAAACTATCAATACATATGGAATACAAAAATAAACTTTGCAGCTTCTCATCCAAATGCATGATCTCCTTGGTTCTTCAACATTACTCGAAATCTTCGTCACTTCCAAGTACTCCAATGATTCCAAAGGTTGTAAGTTCAGCATCATCGTTGTTAAAAATACGTAGCCATAACAATGAGAAAACAAAAGCTCTCAATCATTGTTACACAGTGTCATAGTATTATTACACAGCATCAAAGTTCAACTGTATCACAACTTCGACAACAATACTATGGTGATATATATCACTCCCCCTTAGTCAATACTCCATATCACATGGAAACCACTCCCCCTTACATAATGATCCGAAAACCATATGTATTTGTAGTGTGAACTACACATTAATTCTCCCTCTTTTTGTCAATAAAATTGGCTAAAGTACGAAAACTAGTGGGATCCTAATGAAATTTCCATAGAGACATTTCATGACCAAAAGAAAGCACATATCAACTTTTTAGATGCAATCATATAGTCGAAACTAAATGCATTCATCAAAGAGTTTATAAAGATATAAGGTAACCCCTATAATATTCCACAGCCTCACTCCCTATAAAGATTTGGCAATTAAGCACAAGTTCAATTAAAAACTCTCCCCCATAAAATGTCATTCCCGAAAGAACAACAAGAGCGACCTTACTTTCACGAGAAAAGATGGATTTCTTTGGATAACAACAAATCATATAAGAATATGAATTTGTATCCAAAATACTCAATTGAATTAACCAGAAGTGAACCCATGATTAATTCAACCGGAATACTCAACTAAATTAACCACAAGAGAACCACGATTAATCTAATTGAAAATGCTCAACATAAGAGAACATACGGAGCCACACAGTATATACATAAAAGATATGGATCAGGGAAGATCAATACTGCGGAATAAACAAAGATTCTTTCTATCTTCCATCACTATTTGCACAATGACATATAATAGACTTAATCTTTGTAAACAAAAGCTCATCCTTTCTTCCATCAATATTTGCATAATGACATATGACATGAAAGGCTTAACTTTTGTTTTTGTCAAAAGTTCATTCATTCTTTTATCAATACATGAATATCGACATACGAAAGACTTAAATTTTGACCATGTATGGACAATCATAGTTCACGGACACAAACACACGTATCCCATAACAAATTGCAATATAAAACCATAAAGATTAATACTTCAAAATCATCTTCCAAACAAAATTTATAATTTAAACAAATAAATCTAAAAACATTGAAGATGAAGACGTTGGACATAGCTATGTGTAATCACAATAATGGCTATTCCAAACTCTAGTTATTCTTCTTAAAAACACAAGAACAAAATTCTCATAAGAAGCTTTCCTAGACAAAATAAGAAAATCAAGTTTTTTTGACAACTTCATACCTTTGAAAGGGTACATCATAAAAGGTATCACTGATATCATTGATTTTCTTGACCGTAGAGACTCCATGTTCATGAGTTAGAACATTAGTTTTCCGATCAACAATTCGGGCAAGATTCTAGCTTTGACACAATCCAAGATAAGTTTCTTCTGATTCCTGATCAAGATGTTTTGATTATCAAGGATTTTGGCCTGACCATCAAGTAGCTGATTTATTTGTAGTTGAATGTTTGCAAACTCGTCCCTAGAGTCATTCTAAAAAAGAATTAAATCCTTGAAAAATTGTCCAACTATATTCCAGTTCGAAGTTAGCTTGCAGTAGGCTAGTATCTATAGCGGCTTAATACAGTGTGGTGTTAAAAGCTGGACTTGGTCCCGGGTTTTTCTGTATTTGCGATTTCCTCGTTAACAAAATTTTATGTGTCTCTGTTATTTCTTTTCCGCATTATATTTTTTTATATAATTGAAATATCACAGGTTGTGCGTAGTTCAATAAGTTGATAAATCCAATCTTGTTTGTTGGATATAACTTGATTGACACTTGGGTATTGGTCTTTGGTACCGTCCAAGTTATTTCTCATATCAATCAGGCTCACAGATTTCTATATTTTCGATTTGCTGATTGCATTAAGAAATAGAGATAAAGCTCTTTGATATATCTCTTGATAGAGCTCGCTTTTAAGTTGGTGATCTCGGAATTATATTAGAGTTTAGTACATACAGATTGCCGAACGAATTTTTGGGTGTGGTTCTTATACCCCCTGCTTTTTCAATTGGTATCAGAGTATGAAAACACTCTAAGACCTTATAAGTCTGTGTTTGTAGCAATATGACTCTATGGACAGATGTGTTATCTCTATTAGAGCATAGCTCGGTTGAACCCACCAAGCGTTGGTATGTCAAGTTTGGTTGTCATATTTTAGTGAATCAAAACTCATTTAAGAGTCGCTTGATTATATACTAGAGTCAACTTCATATAGGTTAGCTTGAAAGTATTAGGATATGAGACTTACAAGTATTACATGAAGACTTGAAGAATGTGAAGAAGTATGGAGCTACAACGACAACATCATCCTTCCTCTTGAGGTTAGTAATATTTGACTTGAACTGTTTCATTCCCTAACGTATCTTTCTAGTCGTGCATTGCGAAGCTGTGTATGATACTCTAGTTAGACATAGTATTAAGGAATACAATACGAGGTTTATTGCTTAACCATTAAACTTTGTATATAATACATCGACATGATCATATGAATGCTATTGTGATTATGTATGGGTATGAGTGAATATTTCATCCTAGGAAACAATGTTTTACATTCGTTTAAAGGAAGTAAGTCCATAAACTTGTTTTGTGAATCAAAAGGGAAGTCGCTAGGCTTATTGGTATTGTTATTCATTGCAAATCTATTTTGAATTACCAATATGTGTGTTTAGTATA
>JAJJMB010008749.1:232367-278379 GCA_023531105.1 Papaver atlanticum
TCAAGTTGATTGTGTGCAGGTGCTGATTGAAGATTAAAGAAGATTTGAAGACAAGAAGACTTTTTGGGTTCATAATCTTTAGTGTGCACAATACTTGTTTCGGCTTGAAAGGGATCCACTATAATCGGTTTATCTTTGTTATAGATTCGATTGATTAGTTGAGTAGATCGGCATCAATACACTTCTTTGTGATTAATAGTATTGATTGCATAATCTAACAATTACTTCGGTAGTTATTGAGAGATTGATCTAAGGACCCGACAAAGGAGTTTATTGGTTAAACGGAAGAGCCTTTGTCAAACTCATATCACGTAGGTTGAAAAGAGTTGTTACCAAACAGATTTGTTGTTCCTTTACTGTTTGGAATACGAACCAAAGGAATTGTTCCAAGCACGTGACTTATTACAAGTCGGAGGCGTGGGAATACTGAGGGAACTAGGTGAACTATATGTTTAGTTGCTTGGTCTCAACCATACGAAGTTGGTTTGATTTTGTATAGCGGCTTAATTATGAGAGTATTCAATTCTGGACTAGGTCCCGGGGTTTTTCTGCATTTGTGGTTTCCTCATTAACAAAATCTTGCTGTGTCTTTTACTTTTCTATTTCCGCAATTATAATTGTTTTATTATAATTAGAAGTAAAATACACAAACGTTAATTCCTATTTTACTTGATAGACAATCCCTAAAGTTTGGTTAAGTCTGAACCTATTATCAAGTAAACATACTTCATTTTTGTATTGTCTCGATCGTGTATCCATAGACGATCACACGAAGTGTGAACCGATTAGTTTTATTGTCTCGACTAAGTCCATAGAAAATCACTTTCGGAAAAGGACTTATAGGTGGAAAAGTTTTAGATTGGGGTATATTTGAGAACCATCGTCTTTTCAATTCGTATCAGAGCAGGCAAACACGAAAAAATATAACAATCTATGTTTGGTGCGATCCAACCTATAAGAATTGAATCCCATGAGTGATTCGGTTAACGTTCTAAATATTTTAAGTGATCTTCAAAAAGACACTGAAGAGTACTACTCTTCTCTCGTCAGGATGTTAGATAAACAAGTTGAATAGAACCAATCATTTACTAAAGAAATTAGTAGTGTCATGATTGATAGAGGACTGGTCAAAAACGTAGATAACCCTTCTAAGGGAGAATCTCAAAAATGTTCAAAATCAACATCCACTCATCTAGAACTGTTCAGAATTTTTTTCAGAAAGGGATGGAAATGTTTAACTCAGAAAAATTGTCTTGCAAAACATCTGATTTAACGAGTTATGGGATTATACAAAGACCTATATCCTAAATCTGGTGAACAATGTCTAGGAGCATTTGCATTCTAAACAACTTCACCTTTCTAATGGTTTCTAGATAGTGGATGTAGCAAACACATGACTGGTGATCTTTCGTGGTTCACAAAGACTGAAGACTACAAGGGAGGATCAGTAACATTTGGAGATGGGAGCAGCTGTCTAATAAGCAAGAAAGGTGCTATCAAGCTTCCAGGTATTCCCGAAATTCATGATGTTGTTTATGTTAAAGGAATAAAAGCAAATCTTCTTTCAGTGAGTCAAATTTGTGATAAAGGTCATAAAGTCATCTTCAATATGAAAGGTTGTGATATTGAAGACAAGTCCGGAGAAATTATTTTTCGAGGACGAAGAAGTATGGACAACTGTTATCTACTCGATATACAGTCAAATTTATACTGTAACCTGACTAAGGTTGATTCAACCCATTTATGGCATGAACGGTTTAGTCATGTTAACTACCGAATGCTTGGTAAGCTCATTAATCGTGAACTTGTAAGAGGTGTTCCAAAAATAAATACTAAAGTAGAAGGTGTATGTGGTGCTTATCAAAAAGGTAAGCAAGGAAAAATTCCCCACAAACTTTCTCGAGACATAGCCACTCGTGCTCCTCTCAATCTAATTCATATGGATCTGTTTGGTCCAATTCAACAAGCTACTGTTGGAGGAAAGAAATATGCTTTAGTAATGGTAGATGACTACACACGCTTCACGTGGGTTGCCTTATTGAAACACAAGAATGATACTCTTGAGGAGTTCAAAATCATTGTGAATAAAATTCAAAATGAGCAAGGTCGCAAACTTAAAGAATAAGAAGCTATCGTGGTACAGAATTCAAAGATGCAAAAGTATATGAATACTACAATGAACTTGGAATTAATCATCAATTCTCTGCCCCTATTACACCTAAAGCAAATGGTGTAGCTGAGAGAAAGAATAGAAATATTCAAGAAATGGCAAGAGTAATGCTTCACAATATAAACCTACCATTAACCTTCTGGGGGGAAGCTGTATTTACAATATGTTATCTTATAAATAGGGTCTATTTAAGATCTAAAACTCTTAATACTCCTTATGATTTATGGTATGGAAGAAAACCCAACCTAAGTTATTTAAGGGTTTTCGGAAGCAAATGCTATATTCTCAAAGACAGAGAACATAGAGGAAAGTTTGATTCCAAAAGTGATGAAGGAATCTACCTAGGCTATGCTTTTGATAGACGTGCTTTCCGGGTATATAACCTGAGGACTAAAGTCATGATGGAATCAATTAACGTGGTTATTGATGATATTAACGATTTCAGTCAAGACAATCACATTTCAGAACTACCTCCCTCTGAAACTGTTATCAAAGAAAAACAGACTGAAAAAGAACCATCAATTGTTCCTCTAGTTAGTGACAATGATGATAAAGATGACAATGAAAATATTGTTGAACAACCCAATGATACCGAAAATATTGTCCAAAAAACTACTAAGTGGGTACATCAAAGACATTCGTCTGAAGATATCATTGGAGATGCCAATGCTAGAGTTATGACTCGAAGAGAACTTCAAAATGTCTGTCACTACACATGCTTTCTATCTTCAATAGAACCGAAAAATATTGAAGAAGCTCTCAGTGAACCTGCCTGGGTAAACTCAATGCATGCAGAGCTTAATCAGTTTAAAATACAAGAAGTTTGGGAGCTTGTGCCTAAGCCAACAGGAGTAAACATTGTCGGAACAAAGTGGATATACAAGAACAAGTCAGACGAATTCGGAACAATTGTCAGAAACAAATCCAGACTCGTTGCTCAAGGATATTCTCAAATTGAAGGTATTGACTTTGATGAAACCTTTACTCCCGTTTCTCGTTTAGAATCTATTAGATTACTACTTGCTTATGCTTGCCATCTTAAGATTAAACTCTATCAAATGGATATTAAAACTTGCATTTCTTAATGGAGATCTAAAAGAAGGGGTATTTGTTGCTCAACCAAAAGGGTTCGAAGATCCATTATTTCCTGATCATATCTTTAAGATCAAAAAGGCCTTGTATAGTCTAAAACAAGTTCCAAGAGCCTGGTATGATAAACTAACATCCTTCTAACTTCAAAAAGGATTCTCTAGAGGAGGTGCTGATAAGACAATTTTCACCAAATGGAATGGGAAAAATGTTCTTGTAGCTCAGATATATGTAGATGACATCATCTACAGATCCACCTCAAAATCTCTAACAGATGAATTTCTGAATCTTATGAGTGGAGAATTCGAAATGAGTAATATTGGAGAATTATCATATTTTCTTGGTTTGCAAATACAGCAAAAAAAAGACAATATTCTTCTCTCTCAAGAAAAATATGCAAGGAATTTGGATGAAAAATTCGAATTAATAGTGCAACTCCTATGGCATTACCAATGCCAACTACCGGAAAACTTCAATCAAATCCAGGAGAAAAATCAGTAGATCAAAAATTAAATAGATCTATGATAGGAAGCTTGCTTTACTTGACTGCAACAAGACCATACATTGCCTTTAGTGTTGGATTTTGTGCAAGATTTCAAGCATATCCCAGAGAATCACATCTAAAATATGTAAAACGAATCATACGATACGTTAATGGCACCCTGGATTATGTCCTATCATATTCTATGGATACAAACAACAATCTCGTTGCCTACTCTGATGCTGATTGGGCAGGATGTGTAGAAGACCTAAAAAGCACCTCTGGCGGATGCTTCTATGTTGGGCAAAATCTTGTAGCCTTGTACAGCAAGAAACAAAATTCACAGTCCTTGTCGACATGTGAAGCAGAATATATTGTTGCTGGTACATGCTGTACTCAACTTTTATGGATGAAACAAATTTTAATTGACTATGGAATAAATATTTCAACTATGAGCATCCTGTGTGATAACTCAAGTGCTATCCGCTTGACTGAAAATCCAGTTGAACATTCTCGTACTAAACATATAAATATTAGATATCACTTTATTAGAGAATTATATGAGAATGGGGTTATCAAATTAGAACATGTGCCATCTGAACGTCAGCTTGCTGATATTCTAACTAAACCCTTAGATAGGGCAACTTTCAAAAATCTAAGGAAGTCTATTGGCATTGTCAAGGTACATTAGTACCTTGTGTTTTGAGGTTTCAACTTTTGCATCGCAATAGTTAAAACCGGTTTTCAACCTTTCTCTGGTAAAGGTTGCTCTTTGTTGTTGTTCTTTTGTTTTGGCGGGAGGATGACAACTTCAATGAGGGAGAGTTCTAAGTGAACTTGCTCTTATTGACATATCTTAAAGGGAGAAGAGGATGCGTAATTTTAGGTACCAATCTTGTTAGTTAATTGTTTTCCTGTTTAAGAAAAGCATGATTTTATTTCATATCTTTATTGCTTTTTCTTAACAATATTTTGGTAAAATTGATGTTTATTCCATTATTTGTGTATGGATGTTTGATTGTGATTCAATTGTTTCCGGTTAAGAAAAACTATTTTTATCTTTCGTTATTGTTTGGTATCAATTGTTTAGGCTTACAAAATTTCGGTGCAATTGCGGTACTATAATGTTTATGTTTGTTTCAATTGCTTCCGGTTAAGATAAATGATTATACAAGTTGATTTATTTGGTTTGTATGAATTGTTTATGGCTTAACAAAAATGTTTCGGGAACATTTGTTTAGTCCAAGTGATTTCCGGATAAGAGAAACTAAGTGTTTCGGATCTTTGTTAGACTTATCAAATGTGAAGGTTTCGGTTATTCAAGTCTAACTGAATGCCTTAACAAGAATTACTAGTTAACTAACCTAGTATTTATCTTGTTTAAAAGTAAAAGGTATAAGTTATTGATGAGAATAATTAGAGCCTGATGAGAATAATAAAGTTAATTCTGATCTTTATTTTGGTCTTATCGAACAAGCTATTGTACTTGTGCAATCGGTTTAGCAAAAGAACTAAGGTGATTAGTCAATAGTTGAGTTTCTAAACTATTAGGGAAAATTGCTTCGGGCAATTGTTTCCTAGATAACATGTTAAAACAAAATTATTTGTAGTTTCGGTTTTGATATCGGTTATCTAAAATGGTGTGTAAAACCCTCGTGCTCAACTCTTATAGTTTTGCAATTTCTCTTTGTGAGATTTGTAAGATCCTTTCGGTCTGTCCTTTATTTTTTTCGTTTCTTTGTCATTTTGTTCCAAAAAGGGGGAGAAATAAATGGAGTAAACAAGTGATATTGACTTGTTGTGAGTTGGTCACTAAGGGAAAGGACATTTGTGCTAAAACGTTTATTCTAACGAAAAGAGTGAAAGCTTAGACTAAGGGGGAGTCACATACCATATGATATTTAGTTATGAGGAACTACATGGAAATAACAAAGACATGCGTATTTAAAATCTACCTATCTTACCTTTAGGGGGAGTATTAGCTTTGTTATTATAATGTCAGCAGCGGCATTTAAGGATTGAATTTAATGCAGGTTTTGTGTTGTTGAACTTGGAATCAAGCGTATGTGTATAATGAATTTTTGTAATTTGTTTATCCATATGATGTAAGAGTTTTGTCACTAAAATTGACAAAGGGGGAGATTGTTAGAGCATAGCTCGGTTGAACCCACCAAGCATTGGTATGTCAAGTTTGGTTGTCATATTTTAGTGAATCAAAACTCATTTAAGAGTCGCTTGATTATATACTAGAGTCAACTTCGTGTAGGTTAACTTGAAAGTATTAGGATATGAGACTTACAAGTATTACATGAAGACTTGAAGAATGTGAAGAAGTATGGAGATACAACGACAACTTCATCCTTCCTCTTGAGGTTAGTAATATTTGACTTGAACTGTTTCATTCCCTAAGTATCTTTCAAGTCGTGCATATTGAAAACATAACCGCGAAGTTGTGTATGATACTCTAGTTAGACATAGTATTAAGGAATACAATACGAGGTTTATTGCTTAACCATTAAACTTTGTATATAAGACATCGACATGATCATATGAATGTTATAGTGATTATGTATGGGTATGAGTGAATATTTCATCCTAGGAAACAATGTTTTACATTCGTTTAAAGGAAGTAAGTTCATAAACTTGTTTTGTGAATCGAAAGGGAAATCGCTAGGCTTATTGGTATTGTAATTCATTGCAAATCTATTTTGAATTACCAATATGTGTGTTTAGTATAACCGCTCATAAACTTGTTTATGTATCTTGGTAAAACTATTCACAAGGCCTGACTTATGTATTGGTCTGACTTTTATTAGTGAAGCCGATTTTAAGTAATCACTCAAGATGGTATGATCGATGCCTTGTAAATAACAACTTTTATCTAGTCATTTGGGAACCGATCCTAGTAAGAGGTGCAACAAATTTACAAGAGGGGAATCGATCCTTGTAAGAGGTGCAACACGTTTTTAGTAGATGGGGGAACCGATCCTATGAACATGTGCAACAATTTTGTAGTTTTTGGGGAACCGATCCTATGGACATGTGCAACCGAATACAAGTAGTTACCATAAGTTGTGGGGAACCGATCCTAGTACCTAGTCAACCGAATTTTTGAAACTAGTGTGACTATGCACAGTACTCACATGGAGGTAGAACCGAAACTTGTTTTGGTAGAACCATGAAACCCATGATTTGTGATTTGATAGGATAATCAATCACATAGTTCTTGGAATTCAGAAGAACCAATTCTAAACTTGTTTGGAAGTGTGGCAAATCGTTTCCAAGATTATAAGTATGAAAAAGGACTTGAAAAGTAAAGATGTCGACATACTTTGAACATGTGGAGTAACTCTTATCATTAATTGTTCAAAGATATTCCTTAATAGCTAAAGGAAAAATCGCAGGATCGAAATAAATTGAGAATCTTTTATTTAAGGTTTCTTAGTTTATATATGCTATTTATTTTCCAGCAAATAAATGCATATATTTGGAAAATAATAATTAGTAATGTGCATTTACTGATTATAGATTTTTCTATTGGATTTCGGTTAATATTTGGACAAAGCATTTCCAGGAATTATGAAAACCGATTTTGTGTTTATTGCATATCTTTGAGAATATTCGGTTTTGGAAATTCCTTGGTGTCCAAACTTCCTTGTCTATAAATATTGAAGTTTGCATTTCTAGCAAACTAATCCTTAGAGCCAGCAAAACTACCTAGTTGTGTTGTTACTGGTTGAGCCGCCTATTCGAGAGGAAAGTAACCTAATTAGGCGAAATCTCTTACGGCCGCTCAGTTTAAAGACTTCTTTGGGATTGAGAATCTCTATTTGTACCGTTGGTGGGAAACTAGATAATTGTGGTTTATTATTAGTTTTCAATTGGTTTGATTGACTAACGGTTGTTGAACTTTTATTGAACCTAGTTTGTTTATGCTTGAGAATCTTCTCTTCTGATATAAGATTCACTCAAACTAGATTGAAGTTTCGACGGGGATCTTTAGACTATTTGTAGTTCTAAAGACGTCTTGTGATAATCCAACGTTAACAGACTCCGTTCTGCGTGTGATTGATTACAAGAGAATCAAGTTGATTGTGTGCAGGTGCTGATTGAAGATTAAAGAAGATTTGAAGACAAGAAGACTTTTTGGGTTCATAATCTTTGGTGTGCACAATACTTGTTTCGGCTGGAAAGGGATCCAACTATAATCGGTTTATCTTTGTGATAGATTGGATTGATTAGTTTAGTAGATCGGCATCAATACACTTCTTTGTGATTAATAATATTGATTGCATAATCTAACAATTAATTCGGTAGTTGTTGAGAGATTGATCTAAGGACCCGACAAAGGAGTTTATTGGTTAAACGGAAGAGCCTTTGTCAAACTCATATCACGTTGGTTGAAAAGAGTTGTTACCGAACAGATTTGTTGTTCCTTTACTGTTTGGAATACGAACCAAAGGAATTGTTCCAAGCACGTGACTTATTACAAGTTGGAGGCGTGGGAAAACTGAGGGAACTAGGTGAACTATAGGTTTAGTTGCTTGGTCTCAACTATAAGAAGTTGGTTTGATTTTGTATATCAGCTTAATTCTGAGAGTATTCAATTCTGGACTAGGTCCCGGGGTTTTTCTGCATTTGCGGTTTCCTCGTTAACAAAATCTTGCTGTGTCTTTTACTTTTCTATTTCCGCAATTATAATTGTTTTATTATAATTAGAAGTAAAATACACAAACGTTAATTCCTATTTTACTTGATAGAAAATCCCCAGAGTTTGGTTAAGTCCAAACCTATTATCAAGTAAACATATTTCGTTGTTGTATTGTCTCGATCTTGTATCCATAGACGATCACACGAAGTGTGAACCGATTAGTTGTATTGTCTCAACTCAGTCCATAGACAATCACTTTCGTAAAAAGACTTATATGTGGAAAAGTTTTACATTAAGGTATATTTGGGTACCCTCTTCTCTTTAATCTCTATAAACGTACCGCCGGTCTTTGATGACTCGAATTACTTATGGTGGAAATTTTTTATGCGTGCCTTTCTTCAAACATGTGATTTTCAATCATGGGTTCGTGTTTTTAATGGCTATGATCTTCCATTAGTTACAGTAAACGGTGTAACTGTTGCAAAGTGTTATAGCATAGCTCAGTTGAACCCACCAAGCGTTGGTATGTCAAGTTTGGTTGTCATATTTTGTGAATCAAAACTCATTTTAAGAGTCGCTTGATTATTTACTAGAGTCAACTTCGTATAGGTTAGCTTGAAAGTATTACGATATGAGACATTACAAGTATTACGTGAAGACTTGAAGAATGTGAAAAAGTAAGGAGCTACAACGACGACATCATCCTTCCTCTTGAGGTTAGTAATATTTGACTTGAACTGTTTCATTCCCTAACGTATCTTTCAAGTCATGCATATTGAAAACATAACTGCGAAGCTATGTATGATACTCTAGTTAGACATAGTATTAAGGAATACAATACGAGGTTTATTTCTTAACCATTAAACTTTGTATATAAGACATCGACATAATCGTATGAATGCTATTGTGATTATGTATGGGTATGGGTGAAGATTTCGTCCTAGGAAACAATGTTTTACATTCGTTTAAAGGAAGTAAATCCATGAACTTGTTTTATGAATCGAAAGGGAAATCGCTAGGCTTATTGGTATTGTAATTCATTGCAAATCTTTTGAATTACCAATATTTGTGTTTAGTATAACCGCTCATAACTTGTTTATGTATCTTGGTAAAACTATTCACAAGGCCTGACTTTTGTATTGGTATGACTTTTATTAGTGAAACCGATCTTAAGTAATCACCTGAGATAGTATGATCGATATATTGTTATTGGTATGACCAACTCTAGACATCGGGGAACCGATCCTAGTAAGAGGTGCAACAGATCACAAGTATGTGGAATCGATCCTTGTAAGAGGTGCAACAAGTCTTAGTAATTGGTAACCGATCCTATGACTTGTGCAACCGATTACAAGTTAAATACCATAAATATGTGGTAACCGATCCTAGTACCTAGTCAACCAACTTTTGGTAACTAGTGTGACTGATCCTAGTACCCACATGGAGGTAGAACCATTAAACCCATGATTGGTGATTTGATAGGATAATCAATCACATAGTTCTTGGAAGTCAGATGAACCAATTCTAAACTTGTTTGGAAGTGTGGCAAATCGGTTCCAAGATTGTAAATATGAAAAAAAGATTTACAAAGTAAAGATGTCGACATACTTTGAACATGTGCAGCAATTCTTATCTTTTATTGTTCAAAGATATTCCTTAATAACTAAAGGAGAATCCCGGATCGAAATAAATTGAGAATCTTTTAATTAAGGTTTTATATGCTTTTAATTTCCAGCAATTAAATGCATGTCTTTAGAAAATAAAAATTGGTAATTTTCATTTACTAATTGGAGATTTTCTACTGAGATTTCGGTTAATATTTGGACAGTGCATTACCAGGAATTATGAAAACCGATTTGGACTTTATTGCATATCTTTGAGAATATTCGGTTTTGGAAATTCCTTGGTGTCCAAACTTCCTTGGTCTATAAATATTGAAGTTTTCATTTCGAGCAAACTAATCTTCAGAGCCAGCAAAACTACCTAGTTGTGTTGTTACTGGTGGAGACGTCTATTCAGAGAGGAAAGTAACCGAATTAGGCAAAATCTCTTACGACCGCTCCTTTTAAAGACTTCTTTGGGATTGGGAAGCTCTACGAGTACCGTTGGTGGGAAACTAGATAATTGCAGTTTATTATTAGTTTTCGATTGATTTGATTGACTAACGGTTGCTGAACTTTGATTGCACCTAGTTTGTTTATGCTTGAGAATCTTCTCTTCTGATATAAGATTCACTCAAACTAGATCGAAGTTTCGATGGTGATCTTTAGACTGTTTATAGATCTAAAGACGTCTTGTGATAATCCATTGTTTACAGACTCCATTCTATATGTGATTGATTACAAGAGATTCAATTTAATTGTGTGCAGGTGTTCATTGAAGATCTCAGAAGATTTTTGGGTTCATAATCTTTGGTGTGCACAATACTTGTTTCGGATGGAAAAGGATCCAACTATAATCGGTTTATCTTTGTGATAAATTTGATTGAATAGTTGAGTAGATTGGCATCAATACAATTCTTTGTGATTCAAAGTATTGATTGCAAAATCTTGACAATTACTTTGGTAATTATTATTTGATAGATCTAAAGACCTGAAAAAGGAGTTTATTGGGATAAACGGAAGAGACTTTTGTGAAACTTATATCACTTGATTGAAAAGAGTTGTTACCGAATAGATTTGTTGTTACTTTACTGTTTGGAATACGAACCAAAGGAATTGTTCCAAGTGCGTGACTTACTGCAAGTTGGAGGCGCAAGGATACAGACGGAACTAGGTGAACTATAGGTTTAGTTTCTTGGTCTCAACTATACGAAGTTGGTTTAGATTTTGTATAGCGGCTTAATACTGAGAGTATTAGATTCTGGACAAGGTCCCGAGGTTTTTCTACATTTGCGGTTTCCTCGTTAACAAAATCTTTCTATGTCTTTTACTTTTCTATTTCCGCAATTATAATTGTTTTATTATAATTAGAAGTAAAATACATAAACGTTAATTCCTATTTACTTAATAGCAATCCTATTGTGTTTGGTTAAGTCCGAACCTTTTATCAAGTAAACATACTTCGTTGTTGTATTGTCTCGATCTTGTATCCATAGTCAATCACACAAGTTATCTTGTTGTCGTATTGTATCGATCTGGTATCCATAGACGATCACATGAAGTGTGAACCCAATTAGTTGTATTGTCTCGACTCAGTCCATAGACAATCACTTTTGGAGAAAGGACTTATAGGTGGAAAAGTTTTAGATTGAGGTATATTTGGGTACCCTCGTCTTTTCACAAAGGATATTGGTGAGTATGATCCTGTTGAGATTCTCACTGTAAAGAAAAATTATGACGGATTAAATGCTATCATCCATGCCACTACCCCAGATCTTCAGCACCATGTGACTATGTTCAATAAGTGTAAAGATGCTTGGGATATCTTAGAAACCGTATTTTAAGGGAATGCCTCTGAGAAAGAAACTAGGTTTCCAAACCTAAATTCTGATTGGGAAAACCTTTGTATGGCTGATGGAGATTCATTTGATGAGTTTAATCACAAAGTGTCTGAAATTGTTAATGCATCTTTTGCATTGGGTAAGACTATTCCTGAAAAGGATATTGTGATGAAAGTTCTCATATCTTTGCCAGCTGGATACGATTCTAAGAAACATGCCATCGTTGAGGGAAATAACCTTGAAGCACTTTCCAAAAATACTCGTGTTGGGAAGTTAAAGATCTTTGATCATCAGCATATATCCAAATATGGAAAGGATATTGCTTTCAAAGCACAAAAGAACACTAAATTACTTGATAAAAGTAAAAGTGTTGGCAACTCTGTGGATGATCCTGTTGAGACTGATTCATCAGATGAAGATCTTGACAACTCAGTCTCTCTGATCACAAAACAGTTTAGAGATCTTCTTTTGAAGAGAAGTAAACGGTTCACCAGAGATAAACCCAGATCATCAGTTAAACCTCATGATCATGTTCCCCCTAAAAATAGGGACACTTTCGACACTGATGATGAGGATATGCCACAATGCTTCAAGTGTAAAGGTTTTGGTCATTTTGCTAATGAGTGTCCAGATCGTAGAAAATACATTGGAAACAAAGGTCTTGCTGCAACTCTTGATGAAATGTCTGATCACTATGGTTCAAATGAAGATAAAAAATCAAGTGTAGCACTCCTTGGCAAAAATATTAATTTTGATAATTGTAACAATACGTACATCAATCTTGATATTCTTCCTGGAGAGTCTTCTTCGACCACTTTGGAGGATAAAATGGATTTTATTGAAAATTATATCTCACATGTTTCAGGTACTTCAATTTGTTTGGCGGCATGCTCAGCTATGGTGCATGAACCATCCTCCACATTGACATGTTCTTATTGTACTATTAAGGGTCATGAACTCTCTAATTGCTTCAAGTACAAACAAGAAGTAAGATATGTCAACAAACTGAAACGGAGAGCAAATCGATTAGCAAACAAGCTTAATTTTTTCTGAAGTCGAAATCCTAGGCTTGATAGGTTCTCCATCATGTTATTTATAAAATGGTAAATTTTTATCAAGCATGACATCATGAAGGCAGCTAATGAAATTTTGTGAGTATGGTAGTATTGATGCAAAGTATAATTCAACATTCACAATATGATTATTAGTTCATAAAAATGACCATATCAAAACATAAAAAGTTGCACACCCATATATCTTCTTGAAAAGTAGAGGGTACTAAGTACATCACCAACTTTTTCGTTCGGCATCCTGATGTGATTTCAACTTTGTTGTAGTTGTGGTAAATAGGATTCGAACTCTAAGACTTGTGAAGATTCGAGTTTTTAAATTTAATAAAATTATACAATAATATTCCAAATGGTGCAAGAGGTACTGGAACTAAGGATTCGGCCAATCTTCATAACATAAGGTTCAATTATTTATTCTCAACAATTTTAGCTCAAGAAATGTAAACATGGACTCTTATTCTTGCCAAGGTAGATTCTAAAAACATTAGTTATAAATCGTAAGCATGGGACATCGTACATCTAAGCAAGCATGACCCATCTAATAAAATAATAACTAATTAATCAAAATCATATTTCAATTAATATTAGTGCAAAAGTCATAAAAAGAATAAAATAAATTTACCCATGTATCAAGTTCGGCCTCCTCCGTCGTCCCAGTGTTGGGGTTTATCTCCTCATATTATAAACACTCTCAAAATATTTTTTATTTGCTCAAAAAGTGTTTACAATGGTGAAAATGGAGAAAATAGTGAAAAACAAGATTTTGTGACGCATGAAAAGCGTCAGAAAATGAACGATATAATAAAAGTGTTGTAGTCACTATTCCGAAGTCGCTGGAAAAGTGCTACCTACTGCCGTAAATATTCGACAGTTTTCAGCGACTGTCTTCAGCAGGTGTTGTTCTTCGTGTTCTTGATCTTCATCATCATCATCAGCAGCAGAACCCGAGTTTCTGCAACTCGTGATTTCTCGCTCCTGAACTCTCCTCAGCTCCCCAAACTCTCAACACCCCTTCTATATGACCTGGGTAATCTATTTATACCCGAAAGATGCATTGAATCTCCTCCATAACTTCAAAAAATATTCTCTTTATTATTTTTATTCTCACGGCAATAATTTCCTGTTTTAGCTTCTCCACGCGTTTGCAGCTTGATTAATCTCCAAATATAACTTATTTACGCTCCAAACTATTGCTCTAGTCATCATACACATTCAGAACACGTTCAAATTCTCCAAAACTCATGCAATCCCGTGAAACATTTCTCTCATGCACGTGCTGCCCTATTTTGCTCCATGACACGATTAAGCCAATTATGATCCAAACGAACACCCATACCAGCTTTCTATAGTCATATCACGTCTACCCACTAAGTTTCAGGGATTGAATCTCACTAAATCACGTCCAAACATCCGATCGAAATTCTGCCAGAGAAGAAATGGTTTTCCCGCCAAAATTTATTTTTTGAATTTGAGAAGAAGATGTCCTCCCCCTAATCCTGCACGGGTGTCCCTTTAGCACATGTCTTATGGTGTGCAAATCACCACTTTTCGAGCTAATTTTGCCGCAAGAGCTTATTCCCTAGAAAAGACTTAAAACAACTTTATTAGAAATAAAATGAGTCCTAGATAATGTAGTTATGGGTGAAAATGCGTCACACTTACGTGCTTATCAAATTCCCCCACACTTACATTTTGCTAGCCCTCGAGCAAAACCTCAAGACCCGCTCAACAGCTGGTCATTTGCGTAACACCAAGAGAGACCCGCTCAACAGCTGGTCATGTGAATCAAAAGAATAGACCCGCTCAATAGCTGGTCATTTGTGTAACATAGAGAAAGACCCGCTCAACAGCTGAGCATAAGAAAACAAAAATAATAGACCCGCTCCACAGCTGGTCATATCAAAAAATTTTTTTTTTTTTTTTTTAGACCCGCTCAACAGCTGGTCATTTGTGTAACATAGAGAAAGACCCGTTCAACAACTGGTCATAAGAAAACAAAAATAATAGACCCGCTCCACAGCTGGTCATATCAATTTTTTTTTTTTTTTTTGATGACCCGTTCAACAGCTGGTCATAATATGATAAAGAAACTCCTACAAAAATTAACAAAAAGTTAATCACTCCTCCACACTTAAATCTAACATTGTCCTCAATGTTATAAAGATGAAATTAAAAACATGAACAAAGAGAAACTGTAACTACTTAAAGGAAGTGAGGAAGTATATTACCGTAGTACCGAAAACATGGGTTACCTCCCACCAAGTGCTAAGTTTAAAGTCTTCAGCCAGACTAGGAAAGGATTAGTCACTCGAAACATAAAGTAACAGTCGAAATAACTGTGGGTTTTCAAAACCAAATAGAGCTGACCAAAGGAAACTGCAATAAACCAAGAAAGTGAACAAGTAACGCATTCCCTTACCTAGTTTCCTGATAACTATCGCTAACTGTGGTTCAGGTTCAAGTTCTATGAAAGGGTGTAGATAAATTGTTTTCATTGGCTGCGTTTCTTCATAGGTGGGATCCGAATTATTAGGTCCTAGAGTCTGGAAAAACTCAAATAAGAACTTAGAAGCACATAATAATAACCTGAATAATTGAGGATCCTTAAAGTCAATCAAATTTGACTTACACAATTGACCGCGATAAAGTCATTCTTAAGCAAATGTGTCGATTCTAATTTCCTAAAGCATTTAGGTTTAGTCTCACAACTTAATATTCGACACATTTGGAATATAAACGTTCCCATAGTTGGAAGAAAACTATTTGGTGGGAAAACAAAGTCAATCTGGGTATCATAGCCTGGGAAAACCACATCAACCAGAGGATGGGTTTCTAACGACTGAACTTCTTCCTGGACATCATTAGGTTCGGGAAAACGAGTATGAAGGTAATCTTGTAAAATGGTCGAGGCACATATATCAAGTCCTAAGTGAGGGGACTTTCTGAGAGTTAAAGGTAAGGCACTAGGGAAGTGATAATCACCCCCAAACTTAGAGTTTTCAGTGTCTCCAGCTAGACTAGTCACAATCTCCCTAACTTCTAGATCATCAGATTCTTGAAAATGGTCAATTGATTCTTCTAAGTTATTATCAGGTAGTGCATCTTTACTCATTTCTACGGGTCTATCTTCTTCGTCTAAGACTATTGTTTCTAAGTCGCTAGACTCTAAAACAGCATTTTCAGAATAAACCCGTTCCTCTAAACCACTATCAGCTTCGTAATCAAAAGGAAAAACTACATCGTCTAAAACGGTGGTATCCCTAATCAAATCCTCGTCCTTTTGAATAGGTGAATAATCATAAAAATTATTTGGATTTGAACTAGAAATAATATAATCATTACAAAGCTCAATTGGATTAATAGATTCCTGATCACTATGCCTACATATTTCAGATTTTTCATTACTACTATCCTCATCATCATCATCATAATATAATTTCTGACATCCAAGAATTCTCAATCTTTGTTCCAAACTAAGTGGTCGGTGTTTATAATACTTCTCGTAGATCATTAGAGGTGATTTCCCGCTTACCGTTGGAACATCCCAATGTCGTTTCCCATGCATATATTCACCAAGAGTTATTTTAGATGACGTCTCCTGATAATGAGAATTTCTATGCTTATAGTCTCCTAACGTCATCTCAGGTGGCGTCTCCTGAAAATGAGAATTTCTACGCTTATAGTCTCGTAACGTCATCTCAGGTGGCGTCTCCTGAAAAGGATTCATCACCCCGAAAATAAAAACTACAGAGGAATTCTACACAATCACAAACAAGGCTGACTCGACCAAATCAAACCTATTGAATCTAGCAAACAAAAAGCATGATGGCTCCCTTAGATTGTTTCTAGACCAGCTTCTATTCCTCCAAAAGGCAACTAGGTATAGTTTTAGCAAACCTCTCTAGATCGATCCGAATAAAGTGAGTCGAAGAGAAGTAGGGGAAGCTCAGAGGAGCTTTGATACCCCCACCTCTTTGGCAACGTTTCCCGTTAGGGCGGCTCTAGTCGACTCACAGTAATCTTCCTGAACTTTTGAGTTAAGCTAATAAGATACCCAATACTTCCCTTTGAATGACTTTCCTACAAGCTCGTTACCCTATCGGTCTCTTTCTAATTAGTATTTTAAGCTTGGGTTCGCGTAGGTTATGTGTTCCTAAGGAGGGCAAGAAGAGAACGGTGATGAAATCCGAACCCTTATCTTGTATGGTCTGGCCTTGCCCTTTACTAGGAAATTAAAGTCCGTATTCAAAACCTCAACATATATGCACCTTAAGGAAGACAGTAAACCCGCGGACAGGGGATTCGCGGGTGTTTAGAAGCTTACCTCCCGTACCAGACGGGCGATGAAACGGTTGTAGTCGACTCGGGCCACTGACTCCTGTGTCAGTATACGAACCCGAGGGGCCGAGACGATATCGTAATCGTCGTCCTTCCCTGCAAACAGTTTATATTTAATAACCCTTCCGTAGGGTTTTTTAAAACAAAAATTAAAGTCTAAAGTCTAATGTCCCAAAAATAAAAAAAATAAAAATAAAAAGGTTCAAAAATAAAAATTTACAAAAATAAAGTCCTATTTACAATTTCTAAAAATGAAATCTAAAAATGAAAATAAAATCTAATTAAAAATAAAAATAAAATAAAACATCTTCGTTTTTTCTCCGTTCTTTTCGCTTTGTCTAGCTTTTAATCCTTAGGTCTTTCGTCTCCAATTCCTCTTTAATTCACCTGCAACAAAAAGACAAATACCCAAGAAACGTAAAAAAGAACAAAAGAATAAAAATCTAAAAACTCTAAATATAAAAACAAATCCGCGTCGGCGGCGCCAAAAATTGATGTGATTTAAACTTTGTTGTAGTAGTGGTAATAGGATTCGAACTCTAAGATTTGTGAAGATTCGAGTTTTTAAATTTAATAAAAATATACAATAATATTACAAATGGTGCAAGAGGTACTGGAACTAAGGATTCGGCCAATCTTCATAACATAAGGTTCAATTATTTATTCTCAACAATTTTAGCTCAAGAAATGTAAACATGGACTCTTATTCTTGCCAAGGTAGATTCTAAAAACATTAGTTATAAATCGTAAGCATGGGACATCAAACATCTAAGCAAGCATGACCCATCTAATAAAATAATAACTAATTAATCAAAATCATATTTCAATTAATATTAGTGCAAAAGTCATAAAAAAGAATAAAATAAATTTACCCATGTATGAAGTTCGGCCTCCTCCGTCGTCCCAGTGTTGGGGTTTATCTCCTCATATTATAGACACTCTCAAAATATTTTTTATTTGCTCAAAAAGTGTTTACAATGGTGAAATTGGAGAAAATAGTGAAAAACAGGATTTTGTGACGCATGAAAAGCGTCACAAGCGTCACAAAATGAACGATATAATAAAAGTGTTGTAGTCACTATTCCGAAGTCGCTGGAAAAGTGCTACCCACTGCCGTAAATATTCGACAGTTTTCAGCGACTATCTTCAGCAGGTGTTGTTCTTCGTGTTCTTGATCTTCATCATCATCAGCAGCAGCAGAACCCGAGTTTCTGCAACTTGTGATTTCTCGCTCTTGAGCTCTCCTCAGCTCCCCAAACTCTCCACACCCCTTATATATGACCTGGGTAATCTATTTATACCCGAAAGATGCATCGAATCTCCTCCATAACTTCTAAAAATCTTCTCTTTATTATTTTTATTCTTACGGCAATAATTTCCTGTTTTAGCTTCTCCCCGCGTTTGCAGCTGGATTAATCTCCAAATATAACTTATTTACGCTCCAAACTGTTGCTCTAGTCATCATACACATTCAGAACACGTTCAAATTCTCCAAAACTCATGCAATCCCGTGAAATATTTCTCTCATGCACGTGTTTCCCTGTTTTGCTCCATGACACGATTCAGCCAATTCTGATCCAAACGAACACCCATACCATCTTTCTATAGTCATATCACGTCTACCCACTAAGTTTCAGGGATTGAATCTCACTAAATCACGTCCAAACATCCGATCGAAATTCTGCCAGAGAAGAAATGGTTTTCCCGCCAAAATTTATTTTTTGAATTTGAGAAGAAGATGTCCTCCCCCTAATCCTGCATGGGTGTCCCTTTAGCACTTGTCTTATGGGGTGCAAATCACCACTTTTCGATCCAATTTTGACGCAAGAGCTTATTCCCTAGAAAAGACTTAAAACAACTTTATTAGAAATAAAATGAGTCCTAGATAATGTAGTTATGGGTGAAAATGCGTCACACTTACGTGCTTATCACATCATGTATGGACAAAACCTAAAACAGTTACAAGTAGACCAACTTAATGATCCTTGTACAATATGTATATGGAGTTTATAGCTCTACCTCCTCTCAATCAAAAAGTTTAGACTCAAGAGCCCGTGAACATGATTGTTAAGAAGAATACTTGGATGATCTCAAAAACAAATATCCAAGATCAATCTAGTCGCATCCAATATATTCAGATCTGAATGCTGCCAAGTATGAAACTTGTTATCTATCTTTCAAGGTACGAATTCTACAAGAAACGATTCTCGTAATTGATCTTAATTATATGGATTTATTACTAGAATTGAATACGCACTACTTGTGTAAATTCTATTATTATAAAGATAAACAATATAATGCGGAAAAGGAAAAACACAATACACCATAAATTTTGTTAACGAGGAAACGTCACGGAAGAAATTTGTTAACTGTATTAAGCGACAACAAACACTGGCCTAATATCAAGCTTCGGACTGGAATGTAGTTGAAACTGAATTCACCCTCCAAGCAATTCAGTTAAAGTCGTGCTCCTTACATCTTTTGAACCTCGCAAGGCTCTACACAACTGATTCCTTTAGCTGACGTCTTTGATAGTCTAAGAGTTGCTTCGGCCTAAGTGAAGACTTTTGATACCAATCCGCATATAATAAATAGGCCTATTTGATTTCCTTTTAGATCAAAGATAAAGGCTTGGAAATTTGTTTGCAATAGACGAAGCTAGCAAACCTCATAAATCCGGAACACTTACACTCAGTTAGATGAGAAACTTGGATTCTTAACCACCTCTCAACAACAATCGTGAGCTAATCAATTAAGAATAGTTTTCAGATATCTATATTGAGGAATCACAAAGCTTGAGACGAAGTGAACTTTGTGATTTTTATTTATCTCGCTACTGAAAGAGATTACTAAAACCTCGATAACAGAAAGAGCAAGATCAGGATACACGAACAGTCAAATAGTCGGACCTGGCTTCATGAATCCCTAAGTGAAGTATTTCAATCATAGACCTAATTATGTTTCTCAGAGGAAACCTAGGTCAATAAAGGACGACTCTAGCAATCAACTAGGATAAATAAGTTTCGGGGTTTGAATTTCCCAATTGAATGAGTGTCTCTATTTATAGATGTTCAATATTGAGGGTTGCTTAGAATTCAAGCTAAGATAACTTGAGATTAAAGCAAACACTTTCTCTGTTTAGTTGAAACTCTAGTTAAGGTTTCAATTAAGCATGTGAGAAGTTTGTCTTAAAATCACATAGAAGAATATACACTATGGTTCGGGTTCCGGAACCGTGTCTTGGAAAATATGCCTTTCGAAATAGTAAGCAATACGGTTTTTATTTGAACACTTAAGACTTTAATCATGATGCATATACACAAGGTGTTTTGGTGATCAATGATGTCTTAGGGGTGTTTATGAGAGTCATAGAAATGCTAAACAAGTTTATAAAAATTATCTTTGAGCATTTGCTAATATTCAATGGGATGGTTGGTGAAATGGTTGGTGAACCGCTAGCCAGTTCATGAATTCAGGACGCTACGTTCGTGAACCATTCTGTTATTCTTGAACTCTCGAATGTTTATAGTTCGCGAACTGGTTCGTGAACCCTTGGCTAATACAACCAATTTAGATCACCATATTTCATAAATGTCCCATCCAGAACCTTATGGTTTGCGAAGTGGTTTCCAAACCTTCATGTATTATGAACATCAGATATCTGTGGTTTGCGAGATGATTCTCCAACCTACCATGAGTCTAGATTTCAGTAGCTCTAAAATACTCGCTTGATGTTTGAAACATTCCCATTTGCCATAGATATAAATATCATATCTTGGGTAATTTTCAAATGATCCACATAAATGATTCTTGAACAATAAATTGTTTCGAACTAAGATTGATAAGGACCAAAAATATCCATTGCTTAAATCATATTTCGAGATATTTAACAAGAGCTTGACTCGAAATTTCTTCTTTGCAATATTAAATCTACTAGAAGTCATACGACATAGTCACATATATAGGTTTAATTGTAATGCATGTGAGTAAAGAAAATGGTTCAGTATTCACATATCTTTGTTGATGAAGTTCTCCAAATGCCTTCGTCAATCTTCAAGCAAACATTTTCTATGTTTAGATGAAATTCTTGTTAGGAATTCATGTAAGCATGTGAGAAGTTTGTCTTGAAATCACATAGAAGAATATATACTATAGTCCAGAGTACCGGAGCCGTTTACAATGATAGTTCATGGAAAATATGCCTTATGAACATATAAGCAAAGTTGTGTTCATTTAACACTTAAGATCGACTTGAGTCATGATACACAAACACAACGCGATTTATTGTTCAAGATATCTTAGAGGTGTATATGAGAGTCATAGCGATGTCAAACGTATTTTAAAAAAATAGTCTGAATGCATCTGCTTTAGTTCATACTGGGTAGGTATGGGAAAGAGTACGCATACCTATGGAAAAGTTTTTG
The DNA here is from genome assembly GCA_023531105.1 of Papaver atlanticum. Taxonomy (NCBI): domain Eukaryota; kingdom Viridiplantae; phylum Streptophyta; class Magnoliopsida; order Ranunculales; family Papaveraceae; genus Papaver; species Papaver atlanticum. Next base: position 254,033 of record JAJJMB010008749.1, read on the forward strand.
AATTCAGATGGCCAAGGTATGCATACCGGGTATGTCGCGCCCAAACTAAATTCACGAACTATGGCCCTTGAGGTATGAGTACTGTGTACGCATACCTCACCCCTTTACATGAACTCATAACTAAGGGGTATGGGTACTAGGTATGCGTACCTAACCTTATCCCAGAACTCATAAGACAATGGTATGTGTACTGGGTACGTGTACCTTTCTGTATTCATAAATTCAGTAGTTCTGAAGACTCTTTTTAATCTATTTGAAACTTTCCTAATCGCCATAGATAGTGAGCACCATTGCTTGGGAAATTTTCAAATTGTTAGAGCACTGCTCGGTCGAACTCGCAAGCGTTTCTATCTCAAGCTTGTTTGTCAATGTTAGTGATCAAAACTATAAGTCTTGATTTCTAGTCTACTTATAATAATGTCTCGGACTAGGATAGATTATGTAGTTGGGCATTAGACTTCACGGCTTTCATCAATTGAAGATGAACAACTACTAAGAGAGCGTTTGGAACTTCATCAACAAAAGGTATTTGGAGACTAAAACTCACCTGTCACTTGGAAAGTCTATTTCTACTCTATCTCCTATATTGAGACAAAAGTCGTATTACTATATAGTTGTCGATTATACACATTTGAGATTTTGAGCTGAGTTTAACTCGCTTACATATTTCTCAGAATATGTGTTGGTAAGCTTTCACTTCAACCAAGTTCATCTTATATTCTTGACGAAAGCCAAAAGATGATCATGTGAAAATCGCCGAGTAACATCTTACATGGTTTGTGTGATACAATCATTTGGTGTAGACTTGGAATGTTTCGTTATGATTATTTCAATAACTTGAAAATTGCTTTGATGCTAATAGTGTGTGAAAACAGCTATTGTCATCCTCTAAGAAAGTTTCAGTGAAAAAGAGTTTAGAATACTTAACCATCATTGGATTATAAACATAGTGTGCATTCTTGCATGTATGTGATCCATGACCAGAACTAAAGTATGCATACCCGTATGCGTACTTGTAGTTGTAAAATTCCGTGTACCAAGTATACATACCGGTATGCATATTTGCGTAAGGTATAGGTCCGGGAATTTCTGCTGGGTTTGGAAGTGTACTAAGTATGCATACCCATTTGCATACTGGCGAACCCAAACTCAGACCATCTACTTAAGTATGCGTACCCGTTTGCATACTTGAGTGGTTAAAGTTCTAAAATCGGTCGGCTCATGAACTAATACATTTATATATTAAGGAATGCATTCTTTGCAAACCGTGGCTATAATGTTCATGAATTGATTGGAGTAAATCAAACCGATTTTGCTTCAATTGTGTTCTTGTATACTTCTATGAGAATATAACAATTGAACAACTCTTTAACTAGTTCCATTTGAGTCATTTGAACTAGTTATGGTTAAGATGAATAAGGTTATTATGAGAGTGTTCATATAGCTAACCTCGGTTAACTAAGGTTGAGCCAACATGGTGTACACTTTTAGGTACGGTTACTAAACCTAAATGAGGGTACATTTCATTTGTGTATAACAAGATAAGTTCGATCTAACGGTTGAAACATATTAGCTTGAATCTAATCAGGTTTTCATCTAACGGTGAATATTGAATGCTTTGTTACCAAGGTAACTTAGATTGCAAAGCCTGATTTGAAAACTATATAAAGGAGAACTCTAGCAACTGGGAAACCTAATCCCCACACCTCCTATGTGATACTAGTTATATAAGCTAGAGTCGATTCTCCTTTAACCTTAGGTTTTTCACGAAACCCTGTAGGTTAACGACTTAAAGACTTCATTGGCATTGTGAAGCCAGACCCAACTATTTTCTCTGTAGTTGCGTGATCTGATCTTGTTGTTTCTATCGTATTTGAGTACTATCTTCTTTAATATTTTCTCGAGATTTAATCTCCGATAGGCAAGATAAAAAGTAGTCAAAAACATCTTCGTCTCATCGTTTGTGATTCCACAATATCTTGTTTCGCTACCATACAATTAAGATTATTGTGAGGTGATTGATATTTCTAGTCTGTTCTTTGGGAATATAAGTCTGGTATATCAATTGGTTCCTATTCACCTTGATTTATCAAAATACGAAACAAAACTCGTAGGTATTTCTGTGGGTGACAGATTTATCTATTCCAATAGACTTTTCTGTGTGAGACAGATTTGTTTATCAAGTCTTCGACTTTGGGTCGTAGCAACTCTTGGTTGTGGGTGAGATCAGCTAAGGGAATCAAGTGCGTAGTATCCTGCTGGGATTAGATACGTAAGGAGTGCAACTGTACCTTGAATCAGTGTGAGATTTATTAGGGTTCAACTACAGTCCAGTCCGAAGTTCATTGGTAGTAGGCTAGTGTCTGTAGTGGCTTAATACAGTATGGTGTTAAAATCTGGACTAGGTCCTGGGTTTTTTTTGTATTTGCGGTTTTCCTCGTTAATAAAATACTGGTGTCTGTGTTATTTCTTTTCCGTATTATATTTTGTTATATAACTGAAATATCACAGGTTATGCGTTGAATCGATCAATTGGTAAATCCAACCTTTGGTTGTTGATTGAAATTGATTGATCCTTGAACATTGGTCTTTGGTACCGTTCAAGTTATTTCTCTTGTATTTAATCGGGCTCGCAAATTCCTATCTGCTGATTGCAGATTGAATTAAGAGATAGAGATATTAAACTCTTGTATATACTTTTCTTTAGATTGAGTCTGACTGTCTAGTTGATTCTCTTGAAAGTATATTGGAGTTTGTCTATTCAGATTGCCAAACGAAATATTAGGTGTGGTTGTTAGACCCCCGCTTTTTCAATTGGTATCAGAGCAGGCAAACACTATAAACCTAATAAGTTTGTGTTTGAATGATCCTTAAAGATTGTCCCCATGGGAAATTTCTTTTGGAAACTTGCCCTTGGAATCTGCAATGCACGCCAGAACTCCTCCAAGATTGTTCATATCTTATTATGCACTAGACCTCTGGTCTCTCATGATGATCTCGCTTCATCTAAGACTCTGGAAAACTTAGATGATGAGAAACAATCTATAGAATTTTTTTTAAAAGTTCTTCTAAGAAAGGAAGCTTGAGAAAACATAGTCGACGCTCAAAGATATGGAATCTCACTAGATTAATTCTTAATCTTTTTTAGGAATACTATCGTGATGGATCAATTGACAAAGATTTATTTAGAGCTTTTGAGAACAATTTTAGATTCTTAGATAAACTTAATTCAATTAAGAATAAGAATCGTTCTAATAAAAGTTCTGTACCTTTCAAATCATGTATTCATGATGTACGAACTAGGCCAACTACCAACTCATATGAAATTGATAAAAAGAAGTCTATTGAGTTCAGTGTAGGTTCTAAATGTCGGAAAAAGTCTTTTCTTTGTTTTAAGGAAAGGGATTCAAAAAATTCCGTTAACCCTGAGTATCATCATTACTATGATTATACTTCTTATACATTCCACAAATATCAACCGGAAAAGTTGCATGAGAATCTCTCTGTACTGGTTCCCTCTAGGTAACAAGCTTGGTTCCACCCCATTTGTATATAATTTGAGATGGGGCAAGTAACGGTTGGATTTTTTTTTTTTTTTTGGGTTAATCTTTTTTTAATCTTTTTTCCCCAAGGGGTTTTAAGGTGTTGAAGTGCTTCCCACCTTCCTCTATTGCCTGTACTGGTCCTTTCAGTGCGTGAACCTTGGAATAAGAAATCCTGCCTTTCTTTTGCGGGTCATGGTTCAGGAATGGGTCCAAGCCCATCTGTTGGTCTATAAAGGTAGTGGTACGCGTACCTTTCTTCTACCTCCCTTCTTGTCCGCGTACGTGAACTTTTCTAGGGTTCATGTTTTTCCTCTATTAAATCAATTTTGGAGATCAAAAAGAAAAAGGGTTTTCAAGGAACATATCAAGTAAGTCTTCCCTTCCTCTAATCTCTCTCAATTTCTAGATCTCATGAGGAATTTCAAGGTTTCAAAAGAGGTTTCTAAAAACTTGGCTTCTTCATCTTCTTCTAGCATGAACTTACCTATAGATCAAAGTTCTATTAGGATTAGATTTGTCAATGATTCTTGTGGCAAGGTTTTTGAAAGGATTTCTTCTAATGGGTTTATTCTAGAAAAGAAATTGGATTTTGTTAGTGGACATAAAGAAGATTTGATATGTTTTGAAAGGTTTAATCTTGGAAACATCTTTGACGGTCTTGGTGAAAGTTTTGACACTCTTACAAGAATCTTCTATGCTAACATCTATGATGCTAATTATGAGGACATGGAATTCAAGACCATGGTAAATAGACATAGGATTCTTGTTAATAGAGAGTTGATTTCAAAAATCACTAAAATTCCTTTAGGGAGTTTTCGCCTTCCAAGACCTAGTCATGAAAGACCATCTTATGAAACCATCTCTAATGGTCTTTGTGGTAAGGATGTTGATTGGAATGAAGGGAAATTTCCCTACTTCTCATCTTATTGTTTCCTTGATGTCGTTTGGAAAACTTGGTATCTCTAATCTTTGTCCATCCACGATTGAGAATTCTCGTTGGGGTCGTGAGTTTGCGGAGTTGGTCTATTTCCTTGAGATGGGAACTCAATGTCTCAACATTTGTGGGTTTATCATTTATATAATATTATCGATGACTTCCTCCAACAATAAGTTAGGCTATCCTTGCTTGATTGAGCGTATTTATCGCACATTCTCCATTGCTCCCATTGGCAACTCTATTGGAGCTCCCAAGCTTGTTCGCCCTTGTACTTTCAAACATATGAAGGAAAATGCTTGCAAGAGACAAAGACGTGACACTATTGTTGACTCATTTGATTCTTCCGCCGTGAAGCTTCTTTATCAAATTCACAAGGGTGTTTGTAAAATTGATGCCAAGATAAAATGTTTGCACGAACAGTTATTTGTGATCGCCACTAAGTTTCCTGAAATCAAAGAGGACATGGATAAGGTTCGTGCCACATTTATGATCTCCGATGATGACTAGACTTTCATGCTTTATCTATCTTGTCTAGGAAACTTCTTATGAGAATTTATTCTTGTGTTTTTAAGAAGGATAACTAGGGTTTGGAATAACCATTATTGTGAGTACACATAGCTATTGCCAACGATTTCATCTTGCAATGTTTTTAGATTTATTTGTCTAAATTATAAAGTTTATTTGGAAAATGATTTTAGCAGTATTAATCTTTATGGTTTTATATATTGCAAATTGTTATGGGATATGTTGTTTACGTCCGTGAACCTTGACTGTCCCATACTTGTTAAAAAGTTAACTCTATTATATGTCGGTATGAAAGTATTGATAAAAGATAGAATGAACTTTTGACTACAAAAGTTAAGCCTTTTATGTCATTATGCAAGTATTGATGGAAGAAAGGATGAACTTTTGTTTACAAAGATTAAGTCTATTATATGTCATTGTGCAAATAGTGATGAAAAATAGAATGAATCTTTGACTATTCCGCAGTATTGGTCTTTCCCTGATCCACATCTTTGTGCATATACCGTGTTGCTCCGTAAGTTCTCTTATGTTGAGCATGACCAATTGAATTGATTATTTTCCTTGTGGTTAATTCAATTGAGATTTTTGGATACAAATTCATATTCTTATATGATTTGTTAATGTCTAAAGAAATCCTTCTTTTCATGTAAAAGTAAGGTCGCTCTAGTTGTTCTTTCGGGAATGACATTTTTATTGGGGAGAGTTCTTAATTGAACTTGTGCTTAATTGCCAAATCTTTGTGGGGAGTGCAGCTGTGGAATATTGTAGGGGTTTTCTTGTATCTTTATAAACTCCTTGACGAATGCATCTAGTTTCGGCTATTTGATGACATCTAAACAAGTTGGTATGTTGTTCTCTTTTGGTCATGAAGTATCTCTATGAAAATTTCATGAGGATCCTACTAGTTTTCGTACCTTTGCCAATTTATATTGGCAAAAAGGGGGAGAACTAATGTGTAGTTCACACTACAAATACATATGGTTTACTGATTGATAAGTGCCAAATAGTGCATATTTCAACACCTTTTTATTGGCAATTATCTCATCTTTTGTGCTTTAAAATCATATATTATTCCAAATTCTGTATTTTCATTGTTTTCAAGAATAAATACTTTTACTAATTAACTTTGTGTTTTTAGGTATTAAATAAAGCTTGGATGAATGGAGAAGCCAAAAGAGCGGAGAATTGGTGACTACGGAAGAGAGACAACAAAGCTCGCGCTAGAAGGCAGTGAAGAATATTGTTTGCACCTCATCCACGAGTGAAGAATGTCGTTTGCAAACCTAAAACTAAGAGTGGGCTTGAGATATTATCTTTGAAGAAATCATGGACCTAAGAGAAGAGTTTCCGAGAGGTCCCAAGATCCAAACCCATATTTGGGCCCGATACATCAGATTTGATGTAGTCGCTCAACACCCAACGGCATCCCCTCGGTACATCAACATTTGATGCATCTGTCCTACGCTCTAGCCACCCCTCTTTCTCCCCAAAATCTATCAGAAGCATATCTTCTCCATTTCTTCTCTTCTCTCTTTTAGAACCAGCACCACATACAGTTCTCTATCAATCAATTCCATCCCTGACCACCTCTGAGCACGGCCACCCTCTCAGCAAGCCATTAATCAATCCTATATTCTCTATCTCTCTCCATCTTATCTTCTCCCTTATCAAAAACAGTAACCCTAGAAGCTATGATTGAGAGAGATAAGATTAGGGTTAGCTTCAACAGCTGGAGAACATCAAAACAAATAGTTATAGAGTTGAGAAGGGGGTTTTTGGAAAACGTGTTTTGGGTGAGTGGGTGTTCTCTAATTATCAAATTCTAGTGATTGAGAAGAGAATTGTGTATAAATAGAGAGAAGATTGTAATGTAAAAGGCATGCCCGGATTAGCCGGTGCACTAAGCTGTAGTTTAGGTTTGATTTCATTATCTTCATGATGTTCTGATTTCATAGTTAGGGTTTAGATGAAACCATTAATCTATTGCTAAGTTTGATTCATGTTCCTGATTTTGTTCTTGTTGTGCTATAATGTTTTGGATAAATATAATCTGAGCACTTCAGCATTTTGCTCTCACAGTGTATGTCATGTATCCATTGTAGTTAGAATAAAACTATGTTGATTATGCTGCAACTCGTGCTTAACTGATTGTTGTTTGATTCTTTGACTAGTTGTGCTTTAAGTAGACAGTTAGTACTTCGAAGGGTCACCTTAGTTGCGATTAGAATATCCATATCAGGATTATTTAATCATCTAAGTGATTGATCTGCGGTTAGTTGTTTTATGAGAGGACAACTAATACTAGGATTATGTAATTATCTTAGTGACACTAAACCATCCTCCTGAAACTACCCTTTGATGTGCAGCAGACTAGAATCTTCATTGCTATCTGGATAGTCGACAGAGCTTAGAAGTTCGCCAATGTCTATACAAGGGACAAGAATAGTATTGAGACTGAATTGACTTAGTATAGGTTAAGCGGTGGATTCGATTGCCCTAACACCCTAGTTATATACTTCTTTAGAGTACTCTTTGCTTTTTCATTTGTTATTGTTTTAAAACCCTGTTAATCATCTAGTCGTATCGACAAACAAAAACCCCTTTTGGTTACTCCTTGTTAGAAATCAGTAGTAATAAGATCATAGATTCAACCCTACACCCACCTTATCCCTGAGGATCGACCTATGCTTGCCCCGTGTTGCAAATAGACATTGTGCACTTGCAGTTGTTATTGTAGGCTTGTTTACAGACTTACCAAGTTTTTGGCGCCGCTGCCGGGGACTCGGTAGCGGTGCAGTTGAATCTGTAGTGTAGCTTTGCTGATTTTTTGTATATATCTTGTATATATGTGTTAGATCAGTGCATCCTGTTGATTAGTATAGTTGTAGTTTTGATTTTTCATTCACCTGCATCATTTTATGTCTTGCATCTTTTCATCTTAAAAGTTAGTCAGTTAATCTCTAGCAATTTGCACTCTGTAGTTAGTTTGCATCTCATAATATTCTTCATCTGTAACTGTCCAGACCACCTGAACTGCATCAGTAGTTGAGTATACTGTAGTATAATTCAAATACTATAGTTTCTTTCATGTAGGCTTGCATTTCATAACCCTGTAATATTTCAGTTTGAGCATTCTCACATGTAAAAATTGTCCATAAGTGCATCATTAGATCCATTCTGTTCTGATTGCAATGTAGTCTAGTTTCTGTTAAGTTTTATTTTAGTTGTGACTTTCTCAGTTTATAGTGGCATACTACATCTGTAGAGCTTAGTAGTGCATTTAAGCATAATCTGAATTTATAGCTTCCCTTTTTCACTTGAATTGTCTCTGTAAGTTGTAAACATTTTAGCATAACTTAGATTTTGTAGCCTTTCTTATACATCATATCTGTTAGTTAAGCATTTGCATAAGTAATTGTAGTACACAAGCTAGTCTCGTTGGTTTAAGTTTTCATCGCCTGTAGTATATCAATTCACTCATCCCTGAACCTTGTTTGTTTTCTCACTATAGAAGTTAGTGTATCATAAAATTTCCATTTCATTCCCCTGTAGTATATCCAAGTATTCTGCATTTTCCTCTTTTCATCTTCCATTGGAAGCTTGTCTATAATTCTACTTTCATCATGTCCTGTTCAGATCGTTTATAGCTGCTTTCAGTTACTTCATCAATGATATTTGAGATTTAATCTCGCTGTAAAGTATAAATTGTCACTGATAAAAAGGATACTTTCATTGTTTCATTACATTTCCTATACAATTCGAAGCCCTGAAAATCTCTTTTGAGTAACCAGGTACTTGTGAAGCTGAAATACAAACCAAGGAGAGGGAGAAGAAGGAGCAGCACAATCTGTGGTAGTGCCTAAACTCAGTTTATACTGGTGGTATCATTCTCGAACCATAAAGTTATTATCTCTGATAATTTCCATGATTGCTTGTTGAAACTGTATCCCCATTGTTCAGCGTTGAACCTCTGAACTTTTCATTCTTTATCTTGAATGATATTCCCTGTTTACATGATAAGCTAGTTTCCTGACTGAACATTACTCTAACCCCTGCAACATTTGGTGTCCATAAACATGATTATGTGATATCTGATTGAACTCTTTTCTTGCTGAAATCATAACTTCACTGTCCAACAATCAATCTCTGAACTGTTGATGACTATATGTATGCTCGCATAGTTTATTCACCCACTCACATAAATCCATGTTTCCCTAATTTGCGCATTACTGCTTGTCCGACAACAATAACATGTTGATTGATGTCCTGTCTTAACTGATTGCCATGTATTCTTGCTGAACTGGTACTTCACGTAGCCTTATCCAACCCTGCAACACATGGTATTTTAGTTCCTGATCCTGTGGTAGTTGAGTGGCATACCCGCTAGCTGAATTGTTATATCACTGTGTGTCTCTCAATCTTTGTGAAACCCTGTGACTGTCTTGTCTCCGATAACCCAGTCTAGTAAAAAAAAACATGTCAGGATTTTGGTCTGCAACTAGGGATGAGACTTCATCGCACAAACACATTAGAGAACTTGCACAAGAGCATGTTTCATGTTATGATTTTCCAACATACCATTATATCAATAATTATAGGGATTATTATGGACATTTTCATAGACTTGAGCCTCAATATACAGAACCTAATTATTATTCACACATGTATCATCCATCACCAGGGGATGTTGAACAATTTTGTACTCCCATGAGCCCTTGTGTGCAATCTGTGATGGAAAATCTCAAACTGATTGAACACAATAATGCCAGATTTGAATTGCAAGTATTGCGTGATCATCCATATAGCAACACATATGAATTTCCCTTATGTAGTGAACCTTATGCACAACCACGTATTGAATATCCATATCAAACGAGGATACCCACTAGTGAAGACTCCCCTTCCATTGAACAATTTAATATGATATTAAGAATGAATCTTATTCATTTAAAAAATGTAGGAAGGGAGGAATTTGAAGATGAAATGTTTGTTTGTCCTAATGAAATAAACTATGAAAATAGTGTTGAAAATGAGGGGGTCTAACAACCACACCCAATAATTCGTTTGGCAATCTGAGAGGACTTACTCCAATATACTTTCTAGAGAATCAACTAGACAGTCAGACTCAATCTAGAGAAAAGTATATACAAGAGTTTATATCTCTATCTCTCAATTCAATCTGCAATCAGCAAATAGAATTTTGCGAGCCAGATTGAATATAAGAAAAGTAACTTGAACGGTACCAAAGACCAATGTTCAAGGATCAATCAATTTCAATCAACAACCAAAGGTTGGATTTTCTAATTGATCGATACAATGCACAACCTATGATATTTCAATTATATAACAAAATATAATGTGGAAAAGAAATAACACAGACACCAGAATTTTGTTAACGAGGAAAACCGCAAATGTGGAAAAACCCCGGGACCTAGTCCAGCTTTAAACACCACACTGTATTAAGCCGCTACATACACTAGCCTACTACCAATGAACTTCGGATTGGACTGTAGTTGAACACTAATCAATCTCACACTGATTCAAGGTACAGTTACGTTCCTTACGTCTTTTATCCCAGCAGGATACTACGCACTTGATTCCCTTAGCTGATCTCACCCACAACCAAGAGTTGCTACGACCTAAAGTCGAAGACTTGATAAACAAATATGTCTCACACAGAAAAGTTTATTGGAATAGATAATTCTGTCTCCCACAGAATTACATATGAGTTTTTGTTCCGTCTTTTGAAAAATCAAGGTGAACAGGAACCAATTGATAAACCGGACTTATATTCCCGAAGAACAGCCTAGTATTATCAATCACCCCATAATAATCTTAATCGAGTAACGAAACAAGATATAGTGGGATCACAAACGATGAGACGAAGGTGTTTATGATTACTTTTCTATCTTTCCTATCGGAGATATAAATCTCGAGCCAATTCTTACAATTATACTCAACACCATAGAAACAGTAAGATCTGATCACACAACTACAGAGAAAATAGTTGGGTCTGGCTTCACAATCCCAATGAAGTCTTCAAGTCGTTAACCTACGACGTCTCGTGAAAAACCTAAGGTTAAAGGAGAATCGACTCTAGTTTATGCAACTAGTAACACACAGAAGTGTGGGGATTAGGTTTCCCAGTTGCTAGAGTTCTCCTTTATATAGGTTTTCAAATCAGGGTTTGCAATCTAAGTTACCTAGGTAACAAAGCATTCAATATTCACCGTTAGATGAAAAACCTGATTCAACCAAGCTAATATCTTTCAACCGTTAGATCAAACTTAACTTGATACACACAAATAAAAGGTACCTTCATTTAGGTTTATGTAACCGTATCTAAACGTGTACACCATGTTGACTCAACAATAGTTAACCGAGGTTAGCCATATGAACACTCTCATATCAACCTTGTTCATCTTAACCATAACTAGTTCAAATGACTCAAATGAAACTAGTTAAAGAGTTGTTCAATTGCTATATTCTCATGGAAGTATACAAGAACACAATTGAAGAAAAATCGGTTTGTTTCACTCGAATCAATTCATAAACATTATATCCACGGTTTGCAAAGATTGCATTCTTTATTTTTTAAACGTTTAAGTTCATGTACACAACCGATTTTAGAACTTTAACCTTAAAGTATGCAAACGGGTACGCATACTTGAAATACCGGGATCAAGATTTGGTTTCACTAGTACGCAAATGGGTACGCGTACTTCCAATCCCAGCATAAATATTCGGACATGAACCTTACACCAGTACGTGAACGGGTGCGCATACTTAGGTTCCCGGATTTGTCAAGCCAACAGGTACGCGTACGGGTACGCATACTATGGTTCCCAGACATGGATTACATATGTGCAAGAGTACACAACATGTCATATCCAATAATGGTTAAGTGTTCTAAACTCTTATTTCAATCATTAAAACTTTCTTAGAGGATGACAATAGCCGTTTTCACACACTATTAGCATCAAAGAAATTTTCAAGTTATTGAAATAATCATAATGAAACATTCCAAGTCTACACCAAATGATTGTATCACACAAATCATGTAAGATGTTACTCGGAAATTTTCACATGATCATCTTTTGACTTGCGTCAAGAATATAAGATGAACTTGGTCGAAGCGATAGCTTGCCAACACATATTCCGAGAAATATGTAAGTGAGATAAACTCAGCTCGAAATCTCAAATGTGTATAATAGAAAACTATATCGTAATACGACTTATCTCTCAATATAGGAGATAGAGTAGAAATAGACTTTCCAAGTGATAGATGAGTTTCAGTCTCCACATACCTTTTGTTGATGAAGTTACACAAGCTCTCCTTAGTAGTTCTTCGTCTTCAAATGATGAACGCCGTGAAGTCTAAGGCTCAACTACATAATCTATGTCCTAGTCCGAGACATCTATAAGTAGACTAGAAACCAAGACTTGTAGTTTTGATCACTAACATTGACAAACATGCTTGAGATACCAACGCATGCGAGTTCGAACGAGCAGTGCTCTAACAATCTCCCCCTTTGTCAATTTTAGTAACAAAACTATCAACACATATGGATTACAATATAAATAAAACTTTGTAGCTTCTCATCTAAATGCTTTATCTCCTTGGAATCTTCAACACGACTCGAAATCTTCGTCACTTCCAAGTACTCCATGATTCTAAACGTGTTCACCTCAGCATCATAGTTGTTGAAGATCCGTAGCGATAACAATGAGAAAACAGTTGCTCTCAATCATTGTTATACAGTGTCATAGTATCATTACACAACATCAAAGTTCAATTGTATCACAACTTTGACAACAATACTATGGTGATATGTATCACTCCTCCTTAGTCAATACTTCATCTCAACATGAAAACTACTCCCCCTTACATTATGATCCGTAAACCATATGTATTTTTAGTATGAAACTACACATTAATTCTCCCCCCTTTTGTCAATATAAATTGGCAAAGGTACGAAAACTAATGGGATCCTCATGAAATTTTCATAGAGATACTTCATGACCAAAAGAGACTAACATACCAACTTATTTAGATGCAATCATATAGCCGAAGCAAAATGCATTCATCAAGGAGTTTATAAAGATACAAGATAACTCCTACAATATTCCACAGCCGCACTCCCCACAAAGATTTGGCAATTAAGAACAAGTTCAAAAAGAACTCTCCCCCATAAAATGTCATTCCCGAAAGAACCACAAGAGCGACCTTACTTTTACGAGAAAAGAAGGATTTCTTTGGACATAATCAAATCACATGAGAACATGAATTTGTATCAAAAAAATCACAATTGAATTAGCCATAAAAATGATCAATTCAATTGGCCATGCTCAACATAAGAGAACTTACGGAGCAACATAGTATATGCACAAAGATGTGGATCAGGGAAAGACCAATACTGCGGAATAAACAAAGATTCATTCTATTTTTCATCACTATTTTCACAATGACATATAATAGACTTAATCTTGGTAAACAAAAGTTCATCCTTTCTTCCATCAATATTTGCATAATGACATAAAAGGCTTAACTTTTGTATTCAAACGTTCATTCTATCTTTTATCAATACTTTCATACCGACATAATAGAGATAACTTTTGAACAAGTATGGGACAGTCAAGGTTCACAGACGTAAACAACATATCCCATAACAATTTGCAATATATGAAACCATAAAGATTAATACTGCAAAAATCATCTTCCAAAAAACTTAGAATTTAAATAAATAAATCTAAAAACATTGAAGACGAAAACGTTGGACATAGCTATGTGTACTCACAATAATGGCTATTCCAAACCCTAGTTATCCTTCTTAAAAACAAAAGAATAAAATTCTCATAAGAAGTTACCTAGACAAAATAAAAAACACAACTCTAAAAGACAACCGATAAAGCACAAAAACTAGTCATCATCGGAGACCATAAGAGTGGCTTGAATACTATCCATGTCATCCTTGATTTCTGGAAACTTAGTAGAAATCACAAGTAATTTTTCTTGCACACACTTTACCTTGGAACTAATCTTATAAACACCTTTGAGAATTGAATGAGGAAGATTCATGGAGGTGGAATCACATGTGCCATCAAGTGTGTCGCTTCTTTGTCTCTTGAAAGCGTTTTCCTTCATATGTTTGAAAGTACAAGGGCGGACTAGCTTGGGAGTTCCAATAGAGTTCCCAATCGGATCTATAGAGAAAGTGCGACAAATTCGCCTAATCAGGCAAGGATATCCTAGATTCTTGTTGGTAGACGTCATCAACATCATTTGATAAATGATGAACCCACAAATGTCGAGACTTTGAGTTCCCAAAACAAGATGAAAAGACGATGGTACCCAAATATAACTCAATCTAAAACTTTTCCACCTATAAGTCCTTTTCCAAAAGTGATTGTCTAAGGACTGAGTCGAGACAATACAACTAATTGGTTCACACTTCTTGTGATCGTCTATGGATACAAGATCGAGATAATAAAATAACGAAGTATGTTTACATGATAATAGGTTCAGACTTAACCAAACTCGAGGGATTGACTATCAAGTAAAATAGGAATAAACGTTTGTGTATTTTACTTCTAATTATAATAAAACAATTATAATTGCGGAAATAGAAAAGTAAAAGACGCAGCAAGATTTTGTTAACGAGGAAGTCGCAAATGCATAAAAACCCAGGGACCTAGTTCAGAATTGAATACTCTCAGAATTAAGCCGCTATACAAAATCAAACCAACTTCGTATAGTTGATACCAAGCAACTAAACCTATAGTTCACCTAGTTCTCTCAGTATTCCCACACTTCCAACTTGTAATAAGTCACGTGCTTGGAACAATTCCTTTGGTTCGTATTCATGACAGTAAAGGAACAACAAATATGTTCGGTAACAACTCTTTTCAACCAACGTGATATGAGTTTGACAAAGGCTCTTCCGTTTAACCAATAAACTCCTTTGTCGGGTCCTTAGATCAATCTCTCAACAACTACCGAAGTAATTGTTAGATTATGCAATCAATACTAATAATTACAAAGAAGTGTATTGATGCCAATCTACTCAACTAATCAATCCAATCTATCACAAGGATAAATCGATTATAGTTGGATCCCTTTCCACCTAAAACAAGTATTATGCACACCAAAGATTATGAACCCAAAAAGTCTTTTTGTCTTCAAATCTTCTTTAATCTTCAATCAACACCTGCACACAATCAACTTTAATCTCTTGTGATCAATCACACATAGAACGGAGTTTGTTAACGTTGGATTATCACAAGACGTCTTTCGAACTACAAACAGTCTAAAGATCCCCGTCGAAACTTCGATCTAGTTTGAGTGAATCTTATATCAGAAGAGAAGATTCTCAAGCATAAACAAACTAGGTGCAATCAAAGTTCAACAACCATTAGTCAATCAAATCAATCGAAAATTAATAATAAACCACAATTATCTAGTTTCCCACCATCGGTACTAATAGAGCTTCTCAATCCCAAAGAAGTCTTTAAACTGAGCGGCCGTAAGAGATTTCGCCTAATTAGGTTACTTTCATCTCCGATTAGGCGGCTCCACTAGTAACAACACAACTAGGTAGGTTTGCTGGCTCTGAGGATTAGTTTGCTCGAAATGCAAACTTCAATATTTATAGACTAAGAAGTTTGGACACCAAGGAATTTCCAAAACCGAATATTCTCAAAGATATGCAATAAACACAAAATCGATTTTCATAATTCCTGGAAATTCTTTGTCCAAATATTAACCGAAATCCAATAGAAAAATCTATAATCAGTAAATGCACATTACAAATTATTATTTTCTAAAGATATGCATTTATTTGCTGGAAAATAAATAGCATATATAAACTAATAAACCTTAAATAAAAGATTATCAATTTATTTCAATCCTGGGATTTTCCCTTTAGCTATTAAGGAATATCTTTAAACAATTAATGATAAGAGTTACTGCACATGTTCAAAGTATGTCGACATCTTTACTTTGCAAGTCTTTTTTCATACTTACAATCTTGGAAAGGATTTGCCACACTTCCAAAAAAGTTTAGAATTGGTTCGTCTGAATTCCAAGAACTATGTGATTGATTAACCTATCAAATCACCAATCATGGGTTTCACGGTTCTACCAAAACAAGTTTCGGTTCTACCTCCATGTGAGTACTATGCATAGTCACACTAGTTACCAAAATTCGGTTGACTAGGTACTAGGATCGGTTCCCCACAACTTATGGTAACTACTTGTATTCGGTTGCACATGTCCATAGGATCGGTTGCCCCAAAACTACAAACTTGTTGCACATGTTCATAGGATCGGTTCCCCTACCTACTAAAAATGTGTTGCACCTCTTACAAGGACCGATTCCCCTCTTGTAAATTGTTTTACCTCTTACTAGGATCGGTTCCTCATGACTAGATAAAAGTTGTTATTTACAAGGTATCAATCATACCATCTTGAGTGATTACTTAAGATCGGTTTCACTAATAAAAGTCATACCAATACATAAGTCAGGCCTTGTGAATAGTTTTACCAAGATACATAAACAAGTTTATGAGCGGTTATACTAAACACACATATTGGTAATTCAAAATAGATTTGCAATGAATAAAAATACCAATAAGCCTAGCGATTTCCCTTTCGATTCACAAAACAAGTTTATGAACTTACTTCCTTTAAACGAATGTAAAACATTGTAACCTACGATAAAATCTTCACTCATACCCATACATAATCACAATAGCATTCGTATGATCATGTCGATGTCTTATATACAAAGTTTAATGGTTAAGCAATAAACCTCGTATTGTATTCCTTAATACTATGTCTAACTAGCGTATCATACACAGCTTCGCAGTTATGTTTTCAATATGCACGACTTGAAGGATACGTTAGGGAATGAAACAGTTCAAGTAAAATATTACTAACCTCAAGAGGAAGGATGATGTTGTCGTTGTAGCTCCATACTTCTTCACATTCTTCAAGTCTTCATGTAATACTTGTAAGTCTCATATCCTAATACTTTCAAGCTAACCTATGCGAAGTTGACTCTAGTATATGATCAAGCGACTCTTAAATGAGTTTTGATTCACTAAAATATGACAACCAAACTTGACATACCAACGCTTGGTGGGTTAAACCGAGCTATGCTCTAACAATCTCCCCCTTTGTCAATTTTAGTGACAAAACTCTTACATCATATGGATAAACAAATTAAAAAAATTTATTATACACATACGCTTGATTCCAAGTTCAACAGCATAAAACCTGCATTAAATTCAATCCCTAAATGCCGATGCTGACATTATAATAACAAAGCTAATATTCCCCCTAAAGATAAGATAGGTAGATTTTCAATCCGCACGTCTTTGTTATTTCCATGTAGTTCCTCATAACTACATATCATATGGTATGTGACTCCCCCTTAGTCTATGCTTTCACTCTTTTCGTTAGAATAAACGTTTTAGCACAAATGTCCTTTCCCTTAGTGATACAAACTCACAACAAGTCAATATCACTTGTTTACTCCATATATTTCTCCCCCTTTTTGTCACAAATGACAAAGAAACGAAAAAATAAAGGACAAACCGAAAGGATCTTATAAATCTCACAAAGAGAAATTGCAAACCTATAAGAGTTGAGCACGAGGGTTTTACACACCATTTTAGATAACCAATATCAAAACCGAAACTACAAGTAATTTAGGTTTAACATGTTATATAGGAAACAATTGCCCGAAGCAATTTTCCCTAATAGTTTAGTAACTCAAAAATTGACTAATCACCTTAGTTCTTTTGCTAAACCGATTGCACAAGTACAATCGCTTGTTCGATAATACCAAAATAAAGATCATAATTAACTTTATTTTTCTCATCAGGCTCTAATTATTCTCATCAATAACTTATACCTTTCACTTTTAAACAAGACAAATACTAGGTTAGTTAACTAGTAATTCTTGTTAAGGCATTCGGTTAGACTTGAATAACCGAAACCTTCACATTTGATAAGTCTAACTAAGATCCAAAAAACTTAGTTTCTCTTATCTGGAAATCACTTGGACTAAACAAATGTTCCCGAAACACTTTTTTTAAGCCATAAACGATTCATACAAACCAAATAAATCAACTTGCATAATCATTTATCATAACCGGAAGCAATTGAAACAAACATAGACATTATAGCACCGCAATTGCACCGAATTTTGTAAGCCTAAACAATTGATACCAAACAATAACGAAATATAACAATAGTTTTTCTTAACCGGAAACAATTGAATCACAATCAAGAATCCATACACAAATAATGGAATAAACATCAATTGTACCGAAATTACTTAAGCAAAAGTAATAAAGATATGAAATAAAATCATGCTTTTCTTAAACAAGAAAACAATTAACTAACAAGATTGTTACCTCAAATTCCGCATCCTCTTCTCCCCTTAAGATATGTCATTAAGCGCAAGTTCACTTAGAACTCTCCCCCATTGAAGTTGTCATCCTCCCGCCAAAACAAAAGAACAACAACAAAGAGCAACCTTTACCAGAGAAAGGTTGAAAACCGGTTTTAACTATTGCGATGCAAATGTTGAAACCTCGAAACACATATGCTTTTATGCTAAACCAAAATATTCAACGTATTGCGACTTTTTCACATATTTTTTCTACCAGAACTCCTCATGATCCTTTGATAAAGCCTGCCAACATGGGCTAGAACTTAATCCCTCTAAATCAAAAAGTCACCCAAACCATAAGGGTTCACACATTATGAGATCGAATATCAAGGTTATAAAACCGAAATCAAACATCCCATAAACATACATAGCAATAAAATAAAGCATTCAAGCACATGCTATGTAATCAAAAACTATCACTAGAAATATTATAAAATAATAACTTTATTCATAATAATAACATAGTTTTATTCATAAAATAGACTTTACAATTATTGAAAGAAATCAAAGAACTGAAGTCTATTTTTTTTTGGATTAAGTATTATAGCATAAAACTTAATCTTTAGTGGTGCTCTTATTATTCACCGAGGATTCCTCAGTCTTCTGAATTTTGAGTCTTCTATTTTCTTTCAGATGATTCAGTCTTTTATTCAAGAGATTTACTTCCACAATCAACTTTAAGAGTTTTGACTCAAGCAGCTTTTCATTCAAAACTGTAGTTTCCAAAAGTTCACGAGCAACTTCAAAATCTCCCATTAGCATAAGCATGAGTTCAAAAGAAATATGATTCTTTTTATGTTCTTTTGAGAAATAGCATTTGAGCTCAACTTGAAAGGTTTCAAGTTTTCGAAGTTGGGATTCAACATCAATGGTATTTTCAGCCATCTCTGACCGCAGACACAACATAGAGGGAAGTATCGGTCCTATAGATGGTTTTTATAACGAATCAAACTTGGTTTCCAAGATTGAGATACCTAATCAAGGTATATTATTTGTGAAAATATACACTTTCGGAAACATCATAAGACTTTTTCCGAATCAGTATGATCTTGATGATATGAAAATATTTTTCCCAAATTTACTCATGGACTTTCCAAAGATCGAAAGTATTTTTATAAAAGTAGAAAAGGTATTCCAAAAACTTTAGATATTCGTGAGTATAATATTATATTTTCTTCATATTCCCGTGCTCCTTTTAAGAACTTCCCTTTTTATTTGACTTGAGCACATCTAGGGAAATTCCGAAAGCCAACATCAGTTGTTGGAGTGAGCTTGTGAAAGCTCGAAATCTGTGGAACAAGATCCATCATGATATTTTCGAATATCTTTCCTTTTGGGATTCTTCCAAGAATAAACTTGTTTTACTGTGTCACAGCTGGAGTGATCTGATTTAACAGAATGATTGGTTCGATGAACAGAATCATAAACGTGACTTGAAGTTTTTTGAGTTGTGAAATATCCAGAACTCTTATATTGACCCAGAAATTTTTTGGAATATGACACCATCATTTGATGAGATTGTTTCCTGGATTCTATTTTAGACAGTTGATCAACAAAAAAACAACATGATCTGGAATCATTTGTTTTTGTATACTTGAGTTGATCTTTCTCTCTGTTTAAGAGATAATCATTGTAAGATCATCTTGACTGGATACTAGTCAAAGGATTACCCCTTAAAATACATTTATCCTGATTCTTGTAAGTGATTAGGCTATTAGAATCACGATGTTGTATATTAGTTAAGAGATTCTGGAGATTAGAATCACATATCCTTGTTTTAACTAATATACCTCTTTGAACAAATTCAAGTCCTTTAGATTCAACATCTTCATGAATCAAAGATTCTCTGACGATCTTCTCGGCAGATGGATAATATATATTATCCTTTAGATTATATTTTTCAGCAAGCTTTATGAAAATTTTAATCTCATCATTGTCATTTGAATATGACTTGTTTGTCACAACAGTTTGTTTTCTAATTAACTCATCATGGTTAATATTTTCTGAGTTGTATTCAACTGGAGAACTAACAGAGCAGAGCTGTTTATCATGTTTTGAAAACAAACATCCTTTCTGAAGTATATCATCTTCTTGATCTACGTTAACTGAATCATACATGGATTCAATTTCTTATAGGTTGGATCACATCAAACACAGATTGTTAGATCTTTTCGTGTTTGCCTCCTCTGATACCAATTGAAAAGACGAGGGTACCCAAATATACCTCAATCTAAAACTTTTCCACCTATAAGTCCTTTTCCGAAAGTGATTGTCTATGGACTGAGTCGATACAATACAACTAATCGGTTCACACTTCATGTGATCATCTATGGATACAAGATCGAGAAAATACAAAAACGAAGTATGTTTACTTGATAATAGGTTCGGACTTAACCAAACTCTAGGGATTGACTATCAAGTAAAATAGGAATTAACGTTTGTGTATTTTACTTTTAATTATAATAAAACAATTATAATTGCGGAAATATAAAAGTAAAAGACACAGCAAGATTTTGTTAACGAGGAAACCGCAAATGCATAAAAACCCAGGGACCTAGTCAAGAATTGAATACTCTCAGAATTAATCCGCTATACAAAATCAAACCAACTTCGTATAGTTGATACCAAGCAACTAAACCTATAGTTCAACTAGTTCCCTCAGTATTCCCACGCTTTTAACTTGTAATAAGTCACGTGCTTGGAACAATTCCTTTGGTTCGTATTCATAACAGTAAAGGAACAACAAATCTGTTCGGTAACAACTCTTTTCAACCAACGTGATATGAGTTTGACAAAGGCTCTTCCGTTTAACCAATAAACTCCTTTGTCGGATCCTTAGATTAATCTCTCAACAACTACCGAATTAATTGTTTGATTATGCAATCAATACTATTAATCACAAAGAAGTGTATTGATGCCGATCTAATCAACTAATCAATCCAATCTATCACAAGGATAAACCGATTATAGTTGGATCCATTTCTAGCCGAAACAAGTATTGTGCACACTAAAGATTATGAACCCAAAAAGTCTTCTTGTCTTCAAATCTTCTTTAATCTTCAATCAGCACCTGCACACAATCAACTTGAATCTCTTGTGATCAATCACATACAGAAGGGAGTAAGTTAATGTTGGATTATCACAAGACGTCTTTAGAACTAAAAACAGTCTAAAGATCCCCGTCAAAACTTCGATCTAGTTTGAGTGAATCTTATATCAGAAGAGAAGATTCTCTAGCATAAACACACTAGGTGCAATCAAAGTTCAACAACTGTTAGTCAATCAAATCAATCGAAAACTAATAATAAACCGTAATTATCTAGTTTCCCACCAACGGTACTAATAGAGATTCTCAATCCCAAAGAAGTCTTTAAACTGAGCGGTCGTAAGAGATTTCGCCTAATTAGGTTACTTTCATCTCCGAATAGGCGGCTCCACCAGTAACAACACAACTAGGTAGTTTTGCTGGCTCTAAGGATTAGTTTGCTCGAAATGCAAACTTCAATATTTATAGACAAGGAAGTTTGGACACCAAGGAATTTCCAAAACCGAATATTCTCAAAGATATGCAATAAACACAAAATCGATTTTCATAATTCCTGGAAATGCTTTGTCAAAATATTAACCAAAATCCAATAAAAAAATATATAATAAGTAAATGCACATTACTAATTATTATTTTATAAAGATATGCATTTATTTGTTGGAAAATAAATAGCATATATAAACTAAGAAACCTTAAATAAAAGATTCTCAATTTATTTCGATCCTTGGATTTTTCCTTATGCTATTAAGGAATATCTTTGAACAATTAATGATAAGAGTTACTGCACATGTTCAAAGTATGTCGACATCTTTACTTTGCAAGTCCTTTTTTGTACTTACAATATTGGAAAGGATTTGCCACACTTCCAAATAAGTTTAGAATTGGTTCGTCTGAATTCCAAGAACTATGTGATTGATTATCCTATCAAATCACCAATCATGGATTTCACGGTTCTACCAAAACAAGTTTCGGTTCTACTTCCATGTTAGTACTATGCATAGTCACACTAGTTACCAAAATTCGGTTGACTAGGTTCTAGGATCGGTTCCCCACAACTTATGGTAACTACTTGTATTCGGTTGCACATGTTCATAGGATCGGTTCCCCCAAAACTACAAAATTGTTGCACATGTTCAGAAGATCGGTTCCCCCATCTACTAAAAACCTATTGCACCTCTTAAAAGGATCGATTCCCCTCTTGTAAATTTGTTGCACCTATTACTGGGATCGGTTCCCCAATGACTAAATAAAAGATGCTATTTACAAGGCATCGATCATACCATCTTGAGTGATTACTTAAGATAGGTTTCACTAATAAAAGTCATACCAATACATAAGTCGGACTTGTGAATAGTTTTACCAAGATACATAAACAAGTTTATGAGCGGTTATACTAAACACACATATTGGTAATTTAAAATAGATTTGCAATGAATACCAATAAGCCTAGCGATTTCCCTTTCGATTCACAAAACAAGTTTATGAACTTACTTCCTTTAAACGAATGTATAACATTGTTTCCTAGGATGAAATCTTCATCATACCCATGCATAATCACAATAGCATTCATATGATCATGTCGATGTCTTATATACAAAGTTTAATGGTTAAGCAATAAACCTCGTATTGTATTCCTTAATACTATGTCTAACTAGAGTATCATACACAGCTTCGCAGTTATGTTAGGGAATGAAACAGATCAAGTCAAATATTACTAACCTCAAGAGGAAGGATGATGTTGTCGTTGTAGCTCCATACTTCTTCACATTCTTCAAGTCTTCATGTAATACTTGTAAGTCTCATATCCTAATACTTTCAAGCTAATCTATACGAAGTTGACTCTAGTATATAATCAAGCGACTCTTAAATGAGTTTTGATTCACTAAATATGACAACTAAACTTGACATACCAACGCTTGGTGGGTTCAACCGAGCTATGCTTTAACATAAGAAAATATGCCAACTCCGAAACTCATGACTCCAACGAGAATTCTCAATCGTTGAGGGACAAAGATTTGATATACCAAGTTTACCAAAGGACATCAAGGTAAGATTAAGATTATTAGTAGGAAACTTTCCTTCATTCCATACAACACTCTTACCACAAATACCAAGAGAGATGGTTTCATAAGGAGGTCGTTCATGACTAGGTCTTGGAAGGCGAAAACTCCCCAAGGGAATATTAGTAATTCTTGAAATCAACTCTCTATTTACATGAATCCTTTGTCTATTTACCATGGTCTTGAATTCCATGTCATCATGATTAACATCATAGATGTTAGCATATAAGATTCTTGTAAGAGTGTAAAAACCTTCACCAAGACCATCAAAGATGTTTCCAAGATTGAATATTTCAAAACAAATTAAATCCTCTTTATGTCCACTAGAAACATCCAATTTCTTTTATAAAATAAATCCATTAGATGAAATCCTTTCGAAAACTCTAGCACAAGAATCATTGACAAATCTAATCCTAAGAGAATTTTGATCTATAGGAAAATTCATGCTAGAAGATGAAGAACCCAAATTTTTTAAAATTCTTTTTGAATCCTTGAAATTCATCATGAGATCTAGAAAATGGAAGGAAAAGAGGAGGAAAACACTTACTTGGAATGAAACTTGAACACCCTTTTTCTCATTTTTCTCCAAAGATGATTTAATGGAGGAAAATCATGAACCCTAGAATGTTCACGTACGTGGACAAGATGGGAGAAGGAAGGAAGGTATGCGTAAGTTCCTTTTATAAACCCAAGAATGGGCTTGGACCCATTTCTGAACCACGACCCATGATAGACGCATTTATGTGTCTGTTTTCATCTCTATTGTGTATATTG
>JAJJMB010008749.1:278389-304734 GCA_023531105.1 Papaver atlanticum
AAAATCAATTGCTTTCACAAGTCTCAACGAACCTTTTACTACAACAAAGTTGAAATTACATCAACCCACAAAAGGAATGTAGGATTTCAAAGGTGTCAAACACCAATATTATGCAACTCGTGAAAACACACATTCGTGTGAAAAGACGGTGCAGTAGAAAGCTTACTCAAATATCCTAAGAAGGATAGAATAAAATATTAACCCAAAAATACGCAAATCAAACCATTTCTTGCCCCATCTCAAGATATATACAAATGGGGTAGTCCCAAGCAAGTTACCAAGTGACAAGATGTGCAGAAAGAACCTCATGCACCATTTATGGTTGATATTTGTGAGCAGTACCAGTGATATAATCATAGTAATGATCATAATCAGGGTTAACAGAGCTTTCTATCTTTGTTTTCATATGGCAAGAAAAGAGATTTTTCCGATATCTTAAACCAGTATCAACACCACAAGAACCCGTTTCATTGGATCTACTTGTGTTGATAAAATGTTTAGTTCGTACATCATGATTGCATGATTTGACATGTACCGAACTCTTATCGGATCGATTCTTTTTCTTAACTGAATTAATCTTTTCTAAGAATGTAAAAACGTTTTCAAATGCTCTAAATAGATCTTTGTCAATTGACCCATCACGATAGTATTCCTCAAAAAGATTAAGAGTTAATCTACTGAGTTTCCATATTTTTGAGTGTAACGAACGTTTTCTCAACTTTCCCTTCTTTTTAATTTTTCCTTTAGATTGTTTCACATCATCTAAATTTTCCAAGATCTTAGATGTAATGGGATTATCATGAGGAACCATAGGTTTGATCCATAATAATCTCTGAAAAATCTTTAAGAAGTTCTGGAGTGCGTTACAGATACCAAGAGCAAGTTTCCCAAAGGAATTTCCCATAAGGACAAACTTTTAAGGATGAGTCAAACAAAAACTTATTAGGTTTATAGTGTTTTTCAACTATGATACCAATTGAAAATGCGGGGGTCTAACAACCACACCCAACAATTCGTTTGGAAATCTAAGAGGACTTACTCCAATATACTTTCTAGAGAATCAACTGGACAGTCAGACTCAATCTAGAGAAAAGTATATACAAGAGTTTATATCTTTATCTCTCAATTCAATCTGCAATCAACAAATAGAATTTTGCGAGCCCGATTGAATATAAGAGAAGTAACTTGAATGGTACCAAAGACCAATGTTCAAGGATCAATCAATTTCAATCAACAACCAAAGGTTGGATTTTCTAATTGATCGATACAACGCACAACCTGTGATATTTCAATTATATAACAAAATATAATGTGGAAAAGAAATAACACAGACACCATAATTTTGTTAACGAGGAAAACCGCAAATGCGGAAAAACCACGGGACCTAGTCCAGCTTTGAACACCACACTATATTAAGCCTCTACAGACACTAGCCTACTACCAATGAACTTCGAATTGGACTGTAGTTGAACACTAATCAATCTCACATTGATTCAAGGTACAGTTGCGTTCCTTACGTATCTGATCCCAACAGGATACAACGCACTTGATTCCCTTAGTTGATCTCACCCACAACCAAGAGTTGCTACGACCCAAAGTCGAAGACTTGATAAACAAATCTGTCTCACACAGAAAAGTCTATTGGAATAGATAAATCTGTCTCCCACAGAAATACCTATGAGTTTTTGTTCCGTCTTTTGATAAATCAAGGTGGAACCAATTGATAAACCGGTCTTATAATCCCGAAGAACAGCCTAGTATTATCAACCACCTCACAATAATCTTAATCGATTAACGAAACAAGATATTATGGAATCACAAACGATGAGACGAAGGTGTTTGTGATTACTTTTTTATCTTGCCTATCGGAGATATAAATCTTGAGCCAATTCTTACAATTGTACTCAACACGATCGAAACATCAAGATCAGATCATGCATCTACAGAGAAAATAGTTGGGTCTGGCTTCAAAATCCCAATGAAGTCCTCAAGTCGTTAACCTACGAGGTTTCGTTAGAAACCTAAGGTTAAAGGAGAATCGACTCTAGCTTATGCAACTAGTAACACAAAGAGGTGTGGGGATTAGGTTTCCCAGTTGCTAGATTCTCTTTTACATAGTTTTCAAATCAGGGTTTGCAATCTAAGTTACCTTGGTAACAAAGCATTCAATATTCATTGTTAGATGAAAAACCTGATTCAACCAAGCTAATATCTTTCAACCGTTAGATCGAACTTAGCTTGTTACACACAAATGAAATGTACCCTCATTTAGGTTTATGTAACAGTACCTAAAAGTGTACATCATGTTGACTCAACAATAGTTAACCGAGGTTAGCAATATGAACACTCTCATATCAACCTTGTTCATCTTAACCATAACTAGTTCAAATGATTCAAATAAAACTAGTTAAAGAGTTGTTCAATTTCTATATTCTCATAGAAGTATACAAGAACACAATTGAAGCAAAATCGGTTTGATTCACTCGAATCAATTCATGAACATTATAGCCACGGTTTTCAAAGATTACATTCCTTATTTTATAAATGTTTAAGTTCATGTACACAACCGATTTGAAAACTTTAACCTTCAAGTATGCAAACGGGTACGCATACTTGAAATACCCGGACCAAGATTGGATTTCGCAAGTACGCAAACGGGTACGCGTACTTCCAATCCCATCATAAATATTCGGACATAAACCTTACGCAAGTACGCGAACGGGTGTGCATACTTAGGTTCCCAAATTTCTCAAGCCAACAGGTACGCGTACGGGTACGCATACTATGGTTCCCATACATGGATTACATATGTGCAAGAGTACACAACATGTCATATCCAATAATGGTTAAGTGTTCTAAACTCTTATTTCAATTATTAAAACTTTCTTAGAGGATGACAATAGCCGTTTTCACACACTATTAGCATCAAAGCAATTTTCAAGTTATTGAAATAATCATAACGAAACATTCCAAGTCTACACCAAATGATTGTATCACACAAACCATATAAGATGTTACTCGGCGATTTTCACATGATCATCTTTTGACTTTCGTCAAGAATATAAGATGAACTTGGTTGAAGTAAAAGCTTACCAACACATATTTCGAGAAATATGTAAGCGAGTTAAACTCATCTCGAAATCTCAAATGTGTATAATCGGCAACTATATAGTAATACGACTTTTGTCTCAATATAGGAGATAGAGTAGAAATAGACTTTCCAAGTGATAGATGAGTTTCAGTCTCCACATACCTTTTGTTGATGAAGTTCCACAAGCTCTCCTTAGTAGTTCTTCGTCTTCAATTGATGAACGTCGTGAAGTCTTATGCTCAACTACACAATCTATGTCCTAGTCCGAGACATCTATAAGTAGACTAGAAATCAAGACTTATAGTTTTGATCACTAACATTGACAAACATGCTTGAGATAGCAATGCATGCGAGTTCGACCGAGCAGTGCTCTAACAAGTGTGTCTAGTCTTACTCGTGCAACTGATATTGCATATGAACTTGTTTAGAAACAAATGAATGGACTGGAAATACTATGATTTTTGATGGGATAAACTACTCATGTTACGATGATGATGATAATGATTTAGAAGAATATGTCCCCTCTGAAAATGTTATTATGGAATCTTTTGTTTCTAAGACATTAAGCTCCATTGTTGTGACTTTGACAAATGATGTTTCTTCTTATTTTCTTATTCATAACATTGAATTGTTGGATGATGTGGCTACTGATTTAGGGATTGTGCAGTTGTCCTGTGAAGAAGAGCATAGCAAACGACTTGTGTATGACTTAGGAAAGGTTGAATTTTCTGTAGACATCAATAATTCTATGCATGAAAATGATTTTGATATGTCTGATTCCCTGCCTAAGTCACAATATGATGTTTATTCTGGCAATCCTATGCATGAGATAAAATTTTTGGATAATCATGATTCTGAACTGGGGCTTGCTGGTTTGTTCTTTGAATGC
Source organism: Papaver atlanticum (assembly GCA_023531105.1). Taxonomy (NCBI): domain Eukaryota; kingdom Viridiplantae; phylum Streptophyta; class Magnoliopsida; order Ranunculales; family Papaveraceae; genus Papaver; species Papaver atlanticum. The sequence continues at coordinate 282,370 of JAJJMB010008749.1, forward strand.
GAGCATGCTGCACTTGTAGATGACTTAGGAGATGTTAATGTAACTGGTAATAATGGTACGCTTGATCTCATCCACATAAGCAACTTAGACGTGCCTACCTTCCTGCCTAAGTCACAAACTGAGACTCCTCCACTCAACCTAGATTTTGTTTGTAAAGAGATTTTAAAACCAACTTTTCTGAGAGTACCTAATCTAGGACTGGAACTGTGTGCCTCCCAAGTCCTCTTGGACCATTTTGTAGCTAAATATGATACAATTGATGAGCCACAGTTGGAATGTATATCTCATCCTGTCCCTGCCAAAGTCCATTTCGAATTGGACCTTGTGAATGATGAACCCCTAAAACTGTTAGATTTTGTGTCCAAAAGCATATCTGTTGAAAAATTCAGGTTTTGGGGTAACTCACTTTGTTTTGAAATCTCACTGGCATTTATATCCTATTATAATTGTGTGAGGCTATTAAAATTTATGCATTCCATCTTTTGGGTTGATCCTCAACTCTTTGGATTGTTGGTTTATAGTGAATTTTTCTTGTACATAATCCAGTAGGTAATTATATTTTCTAGCTTTTTCTTGTATATATGTGTGTTAATCCAATGCGACGTCTGTTGATTTCCTGTTGGATTCTTGTATGAAATAATGCAGTTCTCATCTTGCTTTCGCCGACATCTGGTAATCTCTTCCTGTTTCTCTAATCAACATGGTTCTCACGAAATGCTGCTGTTTAAATTCTTATCATATTTTGAAACATTGAGGACAATGTTCGATTTAGGTTTGGGGGAGTATTTTGCATATAGAGTTTTTAGTCTTTTGCATTTATAAAAAAAAATCTTCAATTTTTTTTCTTCCAAAAATCTTTGTAAATATTTGCATAAAACCTCCAACTTGTAGAGATTTTAGAGTCACTAGCATGCTTCTAGCTATGTTTACATAGAGAGTCTGACTGAAATAACTGAACTTGGAAGAATTGGAGAACACAATCGGGTTTCTTAGTTGTTAGAGCGTTAAAGTTGGATTTAACCATGACGGTAGGCGAATTAGGTGCAACAAAGATATTTGGTATTAGAGATGTGATCACCCTTAGTAGAGACTACCTATTTTACATCAAGAGCGGCACCGACCTTCATTTTTTTGTGACTATCTAAAAAGTCCTTTTAGAATGTGTGTCACCGTACATCAATTTCGGGTAGGAATGGTGAGCTACCCAACTTTGCACCACTTTCAGCACTATTTTTGATCTATTGAGTGCTAATTCCGTCAATCATGAGGATGACGTCTAAATATGAAAACTCCTTCTTGTAGTTTGATTTGCAGTTAGCACCACTCGCTTTCTCTCGACAACATCAACAGATCCATAGGAACACATCATCATCAACGAGCATAGCAACGTCAAATTCTATGAAGAAAGATTGAAATAGTCTGAGGTTTACATGCAACAATACAAGGAAGAGTAACAACTCATATCCAAAGTGAAGATACAGTACAAAAAGCAGAATTCGTTATATAAGATTGAATACTTATCTTACAAGAGCAAAGAAAATCAAAGAAGATGAGAATTAGTGAAGTTTATGAAATCAAGACAATACAAGTTGTGGAGAATTGAGTGATAAAGTCCTTCATCCATGAATTCAGTCGTTTCATCATTTATTTTGTTGTTTCATTTACTTCAAAAAAAAAAAAAAGGCAACTATTTGTTTTATAGATAGATTAGGTATTTCCATTCAAAAAGGTGTGGGGGCCCAACTTGTTGTACCTATTCTTTGATTCTTAATAATATGCCCCTGGTAGCTCTCTTTTATTTTTATTTAAAAAAATAAATAATCAATTATTGTAGGTTTATTAGTTTTGTTTAATTAACACCATGGTAAAAAAGAAAAACTAGAGGAAAATTCAAGCAACAAGAAAATAGAAGAGAAAAATTACATTTTTCAAGGTTCTACGAAGTTCAAGAGTTCATCATCAACAGCTAGTTGTTCTTTAAGTAGACAATTAATACTTCGAAGGGACACCTTAGTTGCGATTAGAATATCCATATCAGGATTGTTTCATCATCTAAGTGATTGATCTGCGGTTAGTTGTTTTATGAGAGGACAACTAATACTAGGATTATGTAATTATCTTAGTGACACTAAACCATCCTCCTGAAACTATCCTTTGATGTGCAGCAGACTAAAATCTTCACTGCTATCTGGATAGTCGGCAGAGCCTAGAAGTTCACCGATGTCTATACAAGGGACAAGAATAGTATTGAGACTAAATTGACTTAGTATAGGTTAAGTGGTGGATTCGATTGCCCTAACACCCTAGTTATATGCTTGTTTAGAGTACTCGTTGCTTTTGCATTTTTTATTGTTTTAAAACCCTGTTAATCATCTAGTCGTATCGACAAACAAAAACCACTTTTGGTTACTCCTTGTTAGAAATCAGTAGTAGTAAGACCATAGCTTCAACCCTACACCCACCTTGTCCATGAGGATCGACCTGTGCTTGCCCTGTGTTGCAAATAGACGTTGTGCACTTGCAGTTGTTATTATAGGCTTGTTTACAGACCTACCATGGATCATTATGTAAGGGGGAGTGGTTTTCATGTTGAGATGAAGTATTGACTAAGGAGGAGTGATACATATCACCATAGTATTGTTGTCAAAGTTGTGATACAATTGGACTTTGATGCTGTATAATGATACTATGATACTGTATAACAATGATTGAGAGCAACTGTTTTCTCATTGTTATAGCTACGGATCTTCAACAACAATGATGTGGAATTGAATACATTTGGAATCATTGGAGTACTTGGAAGTGACGAAGATTTCGAGTAATGTTGAAGAACCAAGGAGATCAAGCATTTGGATGAGAAGCTACAAATTTTATTTATTTTGTAATCCATATGTATTGATAGTTTTGTCACTAAAATTGACAAAGGGGGAGATTATTAGAGCACTGCTCGGTCGAACTCGCAAACGTTGCTATCTCAAGCTTGTTTGTCAATGTTAGTGATCAAAACTATAAGTCTTGATTTCTAGTCTACTAATAGTAATGTCTCGGACTAGGATAGATTGTGTAGTTGAGCATTAGACTTCACGGCGTTCCTCAATTGAAGACGAAGAACTACAAAGGAGAGCTTGTGGAACTTCATCAATAAAAGGTATGTGGAGACTAAAACTCATATATCACTTTGAGACAAAAGTCGTATTACTATATAGTTGTCGATTATACACATTTGAGATTTCGAGATGAGTTGAACTCGCTTATATATTTCTCGGAATATGTGTTGGTAAGCTTTCGCTTCAACCAAGTTCATCTTATATTCTTGACGAAAGTCAAAAGATGATCATGTGAAAATCGCCGAGTAACATCTTACATGGTTTGTGTGATACAATCATTTGGTGTAGACTTGGAATGTTTCGTTATGAATATTTCAATAACTTGAAAATTTCTTTGATGCAAATAGTGTATGAAAACGGCTATTGTCATCCTCTAAGAAAGTTTCAATGATTGAAATAAGAGTTTAGAATACTTAACCGTCATTGGATTATAAACATAAAGTGCATTCTTGCATGTATGTGATCCATGACCGGAACTAAAGTATGCATACCTGTATGCGTACTTGTAGTTGTGAAATTCCGTGTACCAAGTACACATACCGGTACGCATACTTGCGTAAGGTATAGGTTCGGGAATTTCTGCTGGGATTTGGAAGTGTATAAAGTACGCGTACCCGTTTGCATACTGGCAAACCCAAACTCAGACCGGCTACTTAAGTATGCATACCCGTTTGCATAATTAAGTGGTTAAAGTTCTAAAATCGGTTGGCTCATGAACTAATACATTTATATATATTAAGGAATGCATTCTTTGCAAACCGTGGCTATAATGTTCATGAATTGATTCGAGTGAATCAAACCGATTTTGCTTCAATTGTGTTCTTGTATACATCTATGAGAATATAGCAATTGAACAACTCTTTAACTAGTTTCATTTGAGTTATTTGAACTAGTTATGGTTAAGATGAATAAGGTTGATATGAGAGTGTTCATATAGCTAACATAGGTTAACTACGGTTGAGCCAACATAGTGTACACGTTTAGGTACGGTTACTAAACCTAAATGAGGGTACATTTCATTTGTGTATAACAAGCTAAGTTCGATCTAACGGTTGAAATATATTAGCTTGAATCTAATCAGGTTTTCATCTAACGGTGAATATTGAATGCTTTGTTACCAAGGTAACTTTGATTGTAAACCCTTATTTGAAAACTATATAAAGGAGAACTCTAGCAACTGGGAAACCTAATCCCCACACCTCCTGTGTGATACTAGTTGTATAAGATAGAGTCAATTCTCCTTTAACCTTAGGTTTTTCACGAAACCCTGTAGGTTAACGACTTAAAGACTTCATTTGGGATTGTGAAGCCAGACCCAACGATTTTCTCTGTAGTTGCGTGATCTTATCTTGCTGTTTCTATCGTATTTTAGTACTATCTTCTTTAAGATTGGCTCGAGATTTAATCTATGATAGGCAAGATAAAAAGTAGTCACAAACATCTTCGTCTCATCGTTTGTGATTCCACAATATTTTGTTTCGCTACCATACGATTAAGATTATTGTGAGGTGACTGATATTTCTAGGCAGTTCTTCGGGAATATAAGTCCGGTATATCAATTGGTTCCTGTTCACCTTGATTTATCAAAATACGGAACAAAACTCGTAGGTATTTCTGTGGGAGACAGATTTATCTATTCCAATAGACTTTTCTGTGTGAGACAGATTTGTTTATCTAGTCTTCGAATTTGGGTCGTAGAAACTATTGGTTGTGGGTAAGATCAGCTAAGGGAATCAAGTGCGTAGTATCCTGCTAGGATCAGAGACGTAAGGAGCACAACTGTACCTTGAGTCAGTGTGAGATTGATTAGGGTTCAACTATAGTCCAGTCTGAAGTTCATTGGTAGTAGGCTAGTGTCTGTAGCGGCTTAATACAGTGTGGTGTTCAAATCTGGACTATGTCCCGGGGGTTTTCTGCATTTGCGGTTTTCCTCGTTAACAAAATTATGGTGTTTGTGTTATTTCTTTTCAGCATTATATTTTGTTATATAATTGAAATATCACAGGTTGTGCGTTGAATCGATCAATTGGTAAATCCAACCTTTAGTTGTTGGTTGAAATTGATTGATCCTTGAACATTGGTCTTTGGTACCGTTCAAGTTATTTCTCTTATATTCAATCGGGCTCGCAAATTCCTATTTGCTTATTGCAGATTGAATTAAGAGATAGAGATATAAAACTCTTTGATATACTTTTCTCTAGATTGAGTCTAACTGTCTAGTTGATTCTCTTGAAAGTATATTGGAGTTTGTCTATTCAGATTGCCAAACGAAATATTGGGTGTGGTTGTTAGACCCCCGCTTTTTCACAAATGATTAACTTGAATAAAAAATAGTTCATGAACAATAAATTGTTTTTAACTGCGTCTGGCAAGTATATGAACAACTATTGCTTGAATCATATTTCGAGATGTTTAACAAGACAAGCTTGACTCTAAATTTCTTCTTTGCAATATATACTAGAAGTCATACGATATAGTCATATATAGATAGAATGGTTCAGTTTTCACAGACCTCTTTGTTGATGAAATTCTGAAAATATCTTCGTTTCATCTTCAGTCTTCAATCTTCGAGGGTTATTCAGTAATGTCTGATATACAACTACGATACTCTAACATAGTCCGAGACTTGACTTAAGTAGACTAGAAATCAAGCTATATTTTTGTGCTACTAACATTGACAACAAGCTTGAGATAGCAAAATTTGCGAGTTCGACCGAGTAGTGCTCTAACAATCTCCCTTTAATCAATTTTAGTGACAAAACCATCAATACATATGGATTCAAAAAAAATTGATCTTTTCAGCTCAAATCCATCATGCTTGATTTCCTTGGTTCTTCAATATCGTCTTGAATTCTTCGTTATTTAAGTTCTTCAATGGTTCTTTATATGATCGTTTCAGCTCCGTTGTTGTTGAACATACATAGTGATAACAACTTATGAGAATACTCTACTCGAGCTTTTCTTTAATGGGAGATCACTCAATACATATGGTTGTTATACTAAAAACATAGTATTGTTACCTTCCTCAAATTCAATTGCTATAGATTATAGTCCACTCCCCCTTACATAATGCTCCGAAAAGCCATATGTTGTAGTAGAATATTACTAAATAATTCTCCCCATTTTTGTCAAAAAATTGGCAAAGGCGAAAAACAAGGATCGTAATGAATTAAAACAAAAGAGTTATCAAGACTAGAGAACACATATCAGCTTTTATTTGGACGATTTCACCAAGTAAACTTAGCGTGTTCATTATGGATATATATAGGTACAAGCATCTCCTACAATTTCACAGCTTCACTCCTCCAAAGATATGACAATTAAGCACAAGTTCAATTTAAACTCTCCCCATTTGATGTTATTCCAAAAAAAACAATATTAACGACCTTTCTCTAATCTCAAGAGAAGGATTTTCTTCGGTCATTAACAAATTTACTCGCCAGTCACGGAAAGTAGATTTGTATCCAGTATTTTTCTCACTTCTCGCCAGTTATGAACAAAGAAGTTAAAAATAACGATCTTAATGTTAGAGGCACCAAGATACATTATTTTCGTGAGAAAAATAACCATCGAGAAAAACTATTATCTAGGCCAGTTACGAACAATGAGGACAATTAATGTGATATTACTCAAAATAAGAATTATATCTTCTCTAGCCATGTATGGATGTAGAAATTAAAGTTCTCGAACTTATTCCCTGGCAGTTATGCATTCAAGGAGAAAATCCAATTACTGGAGAACATCTTACGGATTCCATGTAATATATTCACAAAAAGTGTAATCGTTGGAAGATCAATATTATAATTCTCAAAATATTTTACTCACGTTTTAGCCAGTGACGAATAAGAGCTTAACTTATGAGAACATATGAGATATCCGTTTTAATCACTAGAAATATGATAGCACAGAACAATCTCACAAAGTAAACAATACATATATATAATCAATAAAGATTCGGTATTGCAAGTCATCTCCAAAATAAAATTTAACTAAATAAACTTTAATCATTGCAAGATTATAGTAATTGGAATAGCTAATGCAAACACATATAAACGCTGCTCCATAAACTAGTATTCCTCTTTAAAATAATAAGTATAAAATTCCTACAAGGAATTAACTATTGAAAATATCCTTAAAGAATTACTGACGTTGGAGTTCCAGGGGTATAGCCTTCAATATATATGTATACTTCAATTTCCTCTTCAATTAGAATCAAACTAGATTCAATGTTTTCGTTCTTGTCTTCAATCCTTTTCGAGGAAGATTGCAGATCTCCACTTAGTTCTATAATTAAAATAGAAATCATTAAGTTAAGAGCTTGACAAATCATTACAAGGTGTAGAGTCACACTTGTCTTGACTTGAATCACTATCAACAGATTCAAGACGAATTTTCTTAGTAGGAAATTATACAGTCCAAACATTTTCTTCTTTGCTCGAGTTCAAGCTTGAAGACAAAGACGTGATTGGAGATACCTTCTATGCGAGTATTTTTGTGAAGGAAAGAGATGAGACTTCTCATTTTACAAAGAATTTTTTGATAAACATGTTAAAGAATTCATGAAGGTAAAATCAGATAATATTCTTGTTGAGAAAGAAACACAATTTTCCCTTTTTAAACTTACCATAACCAAAGTTTGAAAAAAATTCAAACTTGTAGAAAGGTTGTCTTTTGATCAGAACTCTTTAAAAGGTGTTTTTTCGGTAAACAAAAATATCTGAGGAGAAGTATTTTTTAAGTTTATATATCAACGTTATGATGAGTGAAATTTTTTCAGAGCATATTGCCTTTAACTAGTGTAAGCTTTCTCATGGATCATGTTCTCGTGTCTTGACTTCTGCCTCACAAATAGGGTTTTATGATAATAACACTCAGTAAGTGAGCTTTTATGGGTCTCACATGTGTGCAGGGAGGAATGAAGATAGAAATCCTACACACATTGAATGGTGGGAAGGAAACCTTCCGAAATAATTTCTGGAGACCCCACAAAATCATGGGAAATAAAAATCTTTTTCTGATGATCTTTAAGAAAGGAAATCAACTAGTATGCAAGGATGGGAATACTCACTCAGCTTCACATTGAATCGGCAATAGTAATAACACCACTCTCACAACATCCAATGGAAACGTCTTCGTCTTCAGTCTTCGATCTTCAACTGTTGATGATGAACTCTTGAACTTCGTAGAACCTTGATAATTTGTAACTCTTTTCCTCAATTTCCTTGTTGCTTGAAACTTCGTCATAGATTTCTTCTTTCCCACGGCTTTATTAAATGAAAGCAAACTAAATACAAATAAAAGTAATGATATTTTTCTTTCTTTTTTTTCCTTATTCAATTTCTTTTCTTTTTTTTCTTTTTTTTTCTTTTTAATTTTTTGAACAAAGAGCCTAGCATGGTGATGACTTTGCCTTTTTTTTTAAAGAAAAAGAAAAAAAGAAGAGACCTTAGAAATATATACAAACTAAAATTAAAACAAAATCAATAATGAAACTACTATAGCCGTGGGAGAAAGATTTTACCACTTAATTATTCAGAACTTGTATTGTCTTGATATAATAAACTTCAATAACTCTCATCTTCTTTGATTTTCTTCGCTCTTGCAAATGAGTTTTCAACTTGGATATAAAATTCTGCTCACTGTATCGTATTTTCACTTTAGAATACAATTTTGCTCTTCCTTGTACTGTTGCTTGTAAACCTTGAACGTCTTCAACTTTCTTCATTGATTTTGATGTCGCTCGCTTGTTTATGATGATGTGTTTCTATGGACCTGTTGTTTTCGAGAGAATGGTGATAACTGCAAATCAAACTACAAGAAGGAGGCTTTCATCTTTAGACATCACCCTCATGATTGACTAAATTAGCACTCAAGAGATCAAAAATAGTGCTGAAATTGATGCAAAGTTGGGTAGCTCACCATTCTACCCGGAATTAGCGTAGAGTGATACATACTCTAAAAGGAAAATTTAGTCAGCTACAAAGAGTTGAAGGTCGGTGCCTCTTTTGGTGTAAATACAGGTAGTCTCCACTAATGATTGATCAGCAACTCTAATACTAAATATTTTTATGCACCTAATTTTCCACCAGCATGATTAAATATGATCTTTAATGCTCTAACAAGTAAGAAACCCTCTAACAAGTAAGAAACCCGAATGTTGTTCTATGTCGGTCAGAAATCTCTATGTAAACTTAGCTAGAAGTATACTAGTGACTCTAAAATCTCTACAAGTTAGAGGTTTTATGCAAATATGTAAAAAATATTTTGAAAATTTCTACTCAAAAAGGCTAAAAACCCTATATGCAAATATTCAGATACTCCCCACACTTAAATTTACATTTTCCTCAATGTAATTGACTCATCTAAAGTAAAATAAGGTGGAAATCCTAATATGATATGCAAAACTAAGAAAATTTAAGAGAAAAAGATAGAAATATAAAACCAATGGGTTACCTCCCATTCAGCGCTTAGTTTAACGTCCCTAACCTGACCTTCTTGTTATCTTCATGTTGATGGTGGATTTTTGACAAAGGTCATATTCGTAAAATCACATCGGAAATTATGCATCTCTGATCAGTATCGAAATCATAAGAAATTCATGTATTCACCTTCCGCAAAAGAAGTGAATTGCAGTTCTGTAATATCATGATGCGTGTCGCAAGTGCAACCAATTAATCAGGAAATTTCCCACTAATTAACTAGTAATATAGTGGTAGTAAGGATCGTTCCCACAGAGAAATGTATAATTGATAGGTTATTTGATCAACAAAAGAAAGTAAATAACAAAGGGGGGATTGCTTTTAAGATAAATAAAAAGACAATAAGAAGAAAGGGATGATTAAGGAATCCTTCGCTGTTACCAAGCGTTAAATGAATACTTATTGTTAGAGCATAGCTCGGTTGAACTCACCAAACGTTGGTATGTCAAGTTTGGTTGTCATGTTTTAGTATCAAAACTCATCTAGAGTCGCTTGATTAGATACTAGAGTCAACTTCATTTAAGTTAGACTAGAAAGTCTAGGAATGTTGAGACATACAAGTATTACTCCGAAGACCTGAAGAATGTGAAGAAGTAACAAACTACAACGACGACATCATCCTTCCACTTGAGGTTAGTAATATTGACTTGAATTGTTTCATTCCTAACGTATCTTTCAAGTCGTGCTATATTGAAAACATAACTGTGAAGCTGTATATACTGTACATATTGTATAATACTCTAGTGATGTGACATGATCATAATAGTATGATCATAGTATTAAGGAATTATACTACGAAGTATAACACTTATCTTTTGAACTTCGTAGATATGACATCGACATAATCTTGTATATAATGTTATGATTATGTGAATGGATTGTGGTGAAGATTTCATCCTAGGAAACAATGTTTTACATTTGTTTAAAGGAAGTACATTCATGAACTTGTTTCGTGAATCGAAATATTATTGGTCCGGCTATTCATTGCAAATCTTTGGATGACCAATATGTGTGAGTTAGTAGAACCAATCTTAACTCAGGTTATGTATCTTTGTATAACTAATCACAATGCCTAGACTTATGATTTGGTATGACCGGTCTTGATAATTGGTGTAACCGATCCTAAGTAATCACCATGTGATGGTATGATCGATCCTTGTAATTGGTGTGACCGATCATAAGTGTTGTGTGACCGATCCTTGTAGTTGGTGTAACCGGTCCTAGTAACTGGTGTGACCAATCACAAGTAACACCATGTATAGATGGAAACGATCCTTTTAACTTGTGTAACCGATCCTAGTGACTGGTGTGACCGATCATAAGTAATTCCATATTTAGGTATAACTGATCCTAGTGATTGGTATAACCGATTGAACCCATGTATGTGATTTGATCAATCACATAGTAGTCTTGGAATACAGGCAAACGAATTCTAAACTTGTTTGGAAGTGTGGTATAACCGATTCCAAGAATGCAAATCCATGTAAATATGAAATAAAGATTTCCAGTGAAAAGATGTCAACATACTTTGAACACGAGCAGTAACTCTTATCATTTACTATTCAAAAATATTCCTTGGTACTCAAGTGATCCTGTGCCGAAATAAATTAAGAATCTTTTAATTAAGGTTTTAGGTTTTATATGCTTTAATTACCAGCAATTAATGCATAACTCTAGAGAATAAAAATTAGTATTGTGCATTTACTAATTGGAGATTTTCTATTGAGAGATTTCGGAAATATTGGACAAGCATTTATTGGAATATGGAAAACCGAATTTGGCATTCATTGCATATCTTGAGAATACTTTCGGTTTGGGAAATTCCCTTGTGTCCAAACATACTTGGTCTATAAATACCTAAGTTTGCATTTCTTGCAAACTATCCTAAGAGCCAGGCAAACTTCATTTCTTGTTGTTTCTGGTGGAGTCGTCTATTCGGAGAGGAAAGTATCCTAATTAGGTGAAATCTCTTACGACCGCTCGTTTAAAGACTTCTGTGGGATCAAGAAGCTCTACGAGTACCGTTGGTGGGAAAATAGATCATTGCAGTATTATTAGTTTTTGATTGATTTGATTGACTAACGGTTGTTGAAACTTTAATTGCACCTAGTTTAATTATTGTTGAGAATCTTCTCTTCTGATATAAGATTCACTGAAACTAGATCAGAGTATCGACGGGATCTTTAGAACTATTGTTAGATCTAAAGATATCTTGTGATAATCCATTGTTAACAGACTCCGTTTTGTGCATGATTGATCACAAGAGATTCAAGTGGTGTTGTGTAGGTTTTTAAGATAAAAGAACATTTGAAGACGAAAAAGATTTCTTATTAGTTTTCGTATCTTGTGAACTGTGTTCACAAACCTTGATCGGCTGGGATCCAACTAGAATCAGTTTATCTTTGATATATCTGATTTATTAGTTGCGTGAGATCGGCATTCTCTATATTTCTCTTTGATATTTATATTGATTGAGTGTGAATCTATACTTGACTATTTCGATGATTAAAGTTAGATTTATCAAACTAGACAAAAGAGTTCATTAGATTAAACATAAGAGCCTTTGTCAACGACTCATCTAAATCTTGTAGCAAGATTGATTAGAGTGGTTACCAAACAGATTCTTCCTTTGTTGTTTGGAACACAATCCAAAGGACTTGTTATTCACGTGCGTGACTCTAGAAGTCGAAGGCGCGGGGATACTGAAGGAACTAAGTAGATAGGGGTAGTCTTCTTGGACTCAACTATACGAAGTTGGTATTAGATTTTTTATAACGGCTTAATTCTGAGAGTATTCAAAACTGGACTAGGTCCAAGGGTTTTTCTGCATTTGCGGTTTCCTCGTTAACAAAATCTTGTGTTGTTTTATTTACTTTACTTCTGCATTATAATTGTTTTATATTATAATAAAGTAAATACACTTGTGCATTAATCCTAATCACTTGATATTGATCCTATAGTAAATCGGTTTCGGACCGCACCTATTGTCAAGTGAATATCAAGTTGTCGTATTGTCTCGACTTTGTCCATAAACGATCACACTTGGTATCAGGCTTATAGGTTGAAACAAAAAGATTGTGGTGTATTTGGGTACCCTCGTCTTTTCAAAGTGAATATAACTTGAGAAATATGTGGTTCAGTCTTCACTTACCTTTTGTTGATGAAGTTTTCCAAAAGCTTCGGTCGATCTTCGCCTTTAAACGGTAGGACGCAAATGATGACTGGTTCGTTTCTCAACTACACTATCCTAGACCGAGACTTAACTAATTGCAGACTAGAAATCAAGATATAGTTTTGACAACTAAATTTGACAACAAGCTTGATATAGCAACACTTGTGAGTTCGACCGAGCAATGCTCTAACAATATTCAAACTAAAAACAATGCCGGCACGAAAAATCGGCATGGTATTCAAACTAAAACAATGCTGGCACAAGAAATCGGCGGGGTATTCATGATGAACACAATGCCGGGAGTGGATTGAAACTGAAAAATTTCAGTTTATGATTCTAACCCAAACGAAGTTTTAAAACAACAATGACACTTTAAATAAGATTAGGTATTACGTACCTTCTCAATGAAGCCATTTCCTTTTCTTCTTCTTGCTCAACAACAATTCAGTTTAACCTATCTTTAAGAACTTGTTGGGTTTGATTTTGATTTTGAATTCTCTAGACTTAACCTACACAGAATAGTGGATATAGATATAGATATGGATTTTAGGTTTTAGTTTTATGTTTTTTAAAAGGTAGTTTAGTAACTTCGCCTGGAAAAAAAAAAACCTTAGCATAAAACTAAAGATGGGAATAGTAATTTATATCCCCCAATAACTTTTAGTATCCCCTTAATGCTCTTGAAGTTGAGTTATTTATCAAAAAAAAAAAATGTCGGATTTTTATTGGTACCCCACACCCCCTTCAAATTTTTCCTCTATCAAAAATTTATCCAGATGGGGATAAGTGAGGTCTGCTGACCCTACTTGATTTTCATGTTCAGCGAAAATAGCCTTTGGTTTTATAAAAATATATGTGTCGTGGGGATAAATATATTGGTAAAATGAAAATATTACGAGATCACATAGAGGTTCTTATTGCCAATTGGCTGTGAATTGGATGCTCAAAAACTGATAGTCCTACACAGGGCTATCAGCTAAACATAGAGGTTCTTAATAAAATCACTCTAAATACATGGCGTGAATACGAAAAGTATTATAATCTCCTATTTTAAAACAGAAATTTGAGCGGACGAAGGCTGCTTATCCGTCGTGGGGACATTCATTATACGATATTGCTCCCACTTCGTAAAAGTCCTCGCTAAGTCAGTGCTTCTCTACTGTACTATCCGTTTTCTTTCGAGTAATATAGTTAGTTTTAGAAAAAAATAACCATGAACTAAACTAAGATTATAACTATGAACTGCTTCAATAAAAAAAAATAATTATAAATTAGTTAGTGAACATCGAGTAAGCTTTGTAATACATGAAATTTAGGTTGAGTTTTTTGGAAGAACAGTTGTGGGATTCGGAATACGACTGTTTTCCTGTTGGGCCCTGAATTAACACCTTTTATGGGCCGACCTTAGACCAAACAATATGGCCCTTTACTTGATGATCCCATCTCAATAGTTCCATTGTTCCCTGGCGGAGTAATATTTTATATGTCAACCATTCGCTACGATTGTTCATGACGTCTGACGCATGTATTAATCGTTCCGCAATGTTGGTAGTTTTTGAAATTTATCCAGCCATCACTAACTTAACCAATTATACCATTCAATATCAAACGTTTATATAAGACTCGAATATCAATCCGCTGTCTGGATTTTGGTATCTCATTAGCAATGTTGCTCAAATATAGTACGGATGTTTAGGGTGTCAATGATGGCACCCAGAACCTGATTACTCTAGATTCTTCTAGAAATATTCTAATTATGTTATAAAAACATACTCCGTATATATTTCCATAAGTAACCATGAATCTGTATCCATCCTTTTCTTATTCTGAGGTGATTTCCATATCGAAACAGTCTTCCTGATTCCTTTCTTCGTTAAGAGATGGGTCTATAAATAGTTGGCTTATTGTTAGCTGTGTTGATTATATCTTAGCTATAACAATCTTTCTGTGTGCGTTTGTAATCTTCTCTGATAATATTATCTTATTTTGTATACGATTTGAAGGGAGAGCGATCGATCATGGATATGTCTGGTTGGAACGAGTACGTTGAGAAGGAAAAGCTAAAAGAAAAAGATGAATTTTATGCGAAGAAGGGAAGGGAATTTATATCTCTTTTGCAGGAAGACGGTGAGTGGACTGGTTTCGTCGAATTAGAAAAATGGCCAAGTTATGATGAGAAGACAAAAGAAAAGATTGCAACTGACTTGAAGGATTATTTTAGATTAATACACGAGGATTACTCATTGAAAAGGTGGCCTTTCGCGGAACAACTGGAAGAGAAACAAGGTTATATACGGTCTGCAGACTCACCCGGCTTCAACGCCTGCACGCATCAACCTGCTCCAGGACAACCACATGTTGGAATAATTTGGAACACATTAAAGGCCATGATGGCCAGAAGAGGACTAGCTTTCGGCTAAAACCGATATTAGGCAGCAGCACGTCCATATTAATATTTCTTTGATATTTTTTTAGGAGCTCATGTTGTTACTCTCCCATTAATTATGCAGGATATTTGTAGCATTTTAGTTATTCAATTTCAATTAATTAATTTTAAAATTGAAATTCATAATCCATTTGCAACTATATTTTACAAGGGTCATGTGTGCACGAACACATTACCTTTGTCAATCACATCTGATTCAACATGCAACACAAGAACGATATTTATTTTCAGCACCATAAAAACTTCATTCACGACAACTCTTTGCAAGGAAATATAAACTCAAAAATTAGTAGCAGCATTGATAGAGGATTTGTGGTTGATTTGATAACAAAATACCACCTAACGACGGATGTCAAACAGCATCATATCAGAGGCTTTACGAAAACCTTTAATTTTACAAAAAGTTTTACCACAATTATTAATTGTAATGAGCCTAATGACTACCTAATGCTTTTGATAATCCACTTGTGAACTCATAAACTTCACCTTAAAAGCATCACCAATGACAAAGTACAAAATACTTAAATCATTATATATGTATATACTAATAATAACAAATGAAATGAAGGGATTAAAGTCCTAAAAAACTCTTACATAATTTTAGGATCTTGCTCTTATTGTTCTTCTTTTTCTTCTTGGATCCAGTGTGAATATTATGGAATTGATGAACTTCATCATCTCCATTAGTAATGGGTGATGTAATTGGATCATATTGGTCATGAATTCTACAATAATCTTCTGCAACTGCTGAAGATTTTCTCATTGAGAAAGCCCTTCTCACTGCACATTGAATTGTGGGTTTCCTATCATACTCTGATGTAATCCCAAAGTTTTGAGTTTTTGAACTTGAAAATGAAGAAACTGAGTAGTTTATACTCAAAATAACACCAAATTGCTCGCCATCAAGATCAACATCACTTTCATGCTGTTGTTGCTGCTGCTTCTTTGAAGTGGAATCAGGAACCTTGTTTCTGTTGCTATTTGTGTTTCCTTGTGTTCTTGTCTGTTGAGCTTTGTAGTTGAATTCAGGCTGAATTGTGTTTGGAATAGGCTTAGGATTCTGATATGGAGAAATAAGATCTGAAAAATCAACTGATCTTGATTTAGTGGTCCTAACAACTCTGATCTTTGAGTACTTATTCATATCTCTTTCTCAATAAGCTCTCCTTGTCTATCTACCTAATTCAAAAGTTTTAATGTGCTTGCAGAAAATGTAGTAGAAGTGGATGTGGGGAGGGTAAATATAGACCCCTCAGTGCTACCTTGTACTCAAGTCTTGAAGTAGTTATAGAGAATAGAGATGGATGATGGTGGGTTTCGGATGTGGGACCCACTTGTACAATGTGTGGGTGGGACTTTGGGTGGTGTGAAATGAATGAATAGAAAGTTAGGTATTCAAAATAGTCTACCAAGGAATTGAAAACGTAAGCATCAAATGCTGATTTGGCCGACCTAGGACTTAGAGACAGAGAGAGAACACAATAATGGTCCAATTTTAATCCATTTCTCTGCAACAGAACACTTGCTAGTTGATGCAGTCAGTCATACACAGACTGTATTATTAAACTGAAACCATTGCCTTTAAGTTGGCCTTCTTGTAGAAATGGTGTAACATATCTTGCTAGGATAGTTCAAGAAAGTAAATTTTCCTAAACGGCAAACTGGGACAGTGACACTGACAACTAATTTAGTTGTTTACCCTAAATCGGACAATCGACCGATTTTGAACAAACTGATTCATACTTCAGGAAAGACGAACTATTCACAGGCAGTGATATACATTGCTCTAGTATTTAACAATGGGTAATTGATGACTAACAAATCTAGAGAGTAACCTTGTGAGAGTGTCAAAGAAGCAAGCATTTAATAGAATGTTGCCCTGATACTTTGAAGTAACCTCTTTAGACAAAATATTGTCCAAACTTCAGTAAGACCACAAAAACCCTATAGATATGACAAAATCAGATATAGACAACATCAAATGTAGACACTACTGAAAAAGGGGCCTAGTGATTGTTACAGTATGTGACATGTAAGAGGACAATGGAGTACATGAAGATAAAACAGTAATAAAAATGAAATTGTTTCTGGCTCTATTTTAGAGTCAAATACTGTTTTCTAGAATAACTTACAAGTTTAAATAGGGTTGTATTCAGGGTCCATTGCTCTGCTTGTTAATCATTCAGTTCACGAACTCCACTCCTGTCAATGGAGTTCCCGCATGAAGTTCAAGTGCAGTATCGCCAGCAACCTGCCAACACCACATAGGTAAACCATCAAATGCGCAACAACACCTGGTAAGAAATGAAATCTTTTCTAGTAGAAAAGAGAAACCAAGAGAAGAGAACATATTGGTGCATCTGGATGCTATCATGTGCTCTCAGAACAGACATGTGTAGGGTGGTGAACCAGTTCATCATTCATCATTTCAACATAGGATGCAATCCGATCAGCAGATGGCAGGTTGTGTATAACAACTAACAACTAGATGAGGGACGCAATGTGCACCCCCCTTGAAACAAAGTAATTCCTCTATTTATAGGTAAATAGTGAGGATCTTGATCAACTTTAAGTAATTAAATGATTTCTAATAAATCTACTATAAATATATATGTAAAACTAGATCAAAGTTCTGCATAAATTGTTTCACATCATGCTTTTAAGTAATGTGTATAAAAGTGAAAATTCAGCAATAAATTTGAGATGTTCATTTGATGTAACAAACTCCTTAAAAGCATGATATGCTCAATATAAATTCATACTGAAACACATTAAACTAAAACTGATGTTGCAAGGAGGTGATCAGTCATCCTACAATAACGTCTAGATGGGAAATCAGAGTTAGATGGAGACACGGGAAATTCAAGGAGGTAATTGAAGTGATTCCCAACTTCTGGCTCTGCCTGAACTAAGCAGGTGAACAAATTGTTGTTGAATAGTCAGGAAGCTTAAGAGGTCTGGAGAAGGGAAACAAATGTTTTAGGGCTAGAATTTAGAGCACTCAGTTGGCATGAGGGCTGCAATATCTGTCTTTGCCTATATAAAACAGATAAGACTTCCAGTATCCTCCTTTGGCTTGTTGAGCGGACAGAGGGTCCCAAATTTGAGTGTACCATGAGTTTTCCACAAATGACAAAGCATAGCGAAGACCCATATTTAAGGAAGATCTGCCCTTACACCCAGAAACTTTACTGAGCTAAGTACTGGACAGGTCACTCTTAAGATTGTTGAGAACCTATGAATTTTAATCCTCGAACTGTCACAGCAGATATCATGCAATATCCTTTAGATTAGAATTGACTAGGTTAAACTTCTATATATGTGATAAATAACATGTTTCATAATGTTGGCATGTGCCAGACCCATTTATGAAAGTGCATTAAATGGAACTTAAAGCTAAAAATACTTCTCATATCCACAATATGATCTGTAAGATATATACCTTAGCCATAGATCTGTATGAATATTCCGTTACTCCAGCAACATGGGGGGTGATTAGAACATTTTGAAGCTTCAAAATAGGATCATCTGGATCGAAGGGCTCAGTCCATGCAACATCAATGCCAAGGCCACCCAAGTGACCCGACTCAAGGTTGGACTTAACAGCATCATAATCCAGGAGACCACCTCGAGCAATATTAACCAACAGAGCACCCTAGATTAATGGAATTCAATCAGAAAAGACAAACTCATAAATAGGCAAAAGACAGATGGTTACTCAAAAATTGGTATTTTGTTCTGCCTAATACTTACCTGGAGGTAGGACAACGACATAAATACAAGTTTCGGTTTTACGACTTGGTTCAGGGAATTCATAATGATGGTTATGGTCATAAAAATCAATAGATGAAAGAGTCAAGTTGATTTTTAACACCAATTTAATAGATCTTTTCCGATGATAAAGTGACAACCTGTACTTTTGTATACTTATTAATTTATTATCAATTGAGTATTCAAGATCTTTGAAGTTTTCAGAATATCAGTACCCCAGTCACGCATCTAAGTTTGAGAAATGAAAAAAAATAAATTTACAGGAAATATTACATTTTTAAGGATACTAATAACCTTTCACGATAAATAAGAAATATTATACAGAAAACACAGACCTTTTTCATTGCGGAGACGAATTTCTTGTCCACTATGCCAGCCTGAAAACCCCAATAACCAGAAGTTAAGAGCCAGGTGTCAGACAACTACAAATATGATCCACATTACAGAAAAAAGGATAAGCTGGATTAGAGCCCCCATGACCATGCTCAGTGTTGGAACCAGTTGACCTCATGTTTTCTGTGGAGTATTAATGACTTGAGGTCAACTGATGAAGCGTGCAGCTATGTACACGGGATTCAATGCAAAATGGTTTCCAATCTAGCCCTGCTCCACTTTGCCGCATTTAAAAGGAAAAAGAGAAGCTAATACTGACTGTTTCACTGTTCATAAGCAAGCAAGTCACAACTATGTCGGCCTCCTGGGCAAAATCATATAGATCTTCTGGACCACCCTTCTTATCAACCAGACCTCCAATGTCATCACGTTCAGTACCCAATGCCGGGGAACCTAAAGCCCAATACCAGATTGTAATATTTTATTCACAACGGAGGACATAATGAATAAAACATCTGCAACACCCTATTGAAACTCACTGGCAACCATCTGAGTAACGACTGTTTTTAATACCGTTTGATTGACATGAATCTCGAGATTTTAATCGCCAACTTCGTTTTGCTGCAAGGATTTTAACACCAAATGGTCGCAAGCGCTTAGCCAAGTCAATCCCGATATTTCCAAATCCCATAATGAAGACCTACACGACCAAAACAAGTTTAATATACGAAATTGTTCAGTAAACTATGTAAAATTAGTAATTCTATGGTCTTAAGAATAAGAGCATTCTTGTGTGTGTGTGTATGTACGTGGACCTGCATGAGCCAAGACAAACCTTACATAAAGCCCAGTTCATCAAAATTTATTATTTACACCGGTTATAGCAATAAAATACAATGCCTCAACAAAGATCATTATATTAGGGACGATTCCTGTTAAATGAATACTGCATATAAGAGGGGTAATACATGAATATGGTACACAAGCCACCTAACTGTTGGGGAAAGAGTTCTGTGACTTTTGTCATAAATGTGAAATAGCAGTCTGCAGTGCATATATTAAATCCGTCGTGCCAAGATAAAAAGGCAGGTACAGATGCTTCAACCTCTGCAGCAAAAGGGTTAATAGATGGTAAAACTGTGCACCTCTGACAGACACATAGCTATCAAATAATGTGGTTTTTTATAAGTAATTATGCATTTCTTAAGTTTATAATATATGGAAGTTGAAATGCAATTATGGGAAATTATTACCAAATCAGCGCAGAGAGTACATTCACTGTTTTTCCAAGAAGGGTACCTGCAGCTGGCTCCCCTAACCTTTTCTGTTTCACGACATTTTCCATCTCCTTCTGTTATATAGGATAAGAAAGAAGAATTTCAAGGATGAAAATGGTCACCTTTTACAGTGAAAAATAAGTTTCAACTCAACCTAAATTAGTCAGGTGACTCAGCTACTCAGCTAGTAATTAAGCCTGTACGTTTAGACAATAGGATGATGCAACTTACTTGTTGCCGCAGGAGACCTAACATCAGATATATGGCCATTTCTGCACATGATGCTGAATTTCCAGTAACATTGCCAGGAATCCTAGCAACTTTAATTCCACAATCAGTAGCAGCCTTAACATCAACACCTAGAAAAGAGAAATGTTCAGCCATGTCGAAAACTACAAATCCACAGTGTTAGAATATAATGATGGAAAACATTTTGCATTTGCAAAAGCCAAAAGAATGAAGAATAATGGGATACCTTCCAAGCCAACCCCAAATTGCATTATAAGCTTCATCTGAGTTGCACGAGCAATATCATTTGAATCTATGCGTCGATTTTTCACAACACAAATGTGATATTTATCGATAACGTTTGGCACATCAAGGGGGACATCATCAACCTGCATTATTTTGTAAAAATGTGAAAAATAGGTTATACTGTTTGCAAAACAAGCTTTAACTCCTACGCAAAAACATCAAGTTCAAGAAACTAATCAACCACAATATAAGAAAAAGAATACAAATAACATGGGAAGCTCTAGTTCGACACCTCTAGGGTAAGACTCTTTCTAACAAACATAAGACAAGTCCATGACTTTGAATCCGCTAGGTGATCAAAAGATAAGATGGTTAAAACAAAACCTGAATAAATGGATACTTCTGCAAATATTCCCTTGTATAGTTGTGAGAAGCAGGAAAATAAGGCCCACAAAGGAGCACACGCGTGACATGGGTGTTAGTATTCTCAACCATTATCTTGCCATTCCCTTAGAAACCTGTGCTGGAAATCCAACAATGCTCAGATTAGATGACTTAATCAACCATCTTTTCTTTGAGTATCAAAGAAACAGAAGATCTCTACGAGAACTGATGGTCTGACTAATAAGTCTTACTTGTTTTGTGACAGACCTTTCAATGAAAGGCTCAATTCTCCAAGTACAACTAGCATAGATCTCTTCTTGAACCCAAGAGATACTAGGCACTCCATTAGAGTCAAAACAGCAAATACTAAATTTAGACCTAAACACACATACAAGACTGTTATCAAAAACCATTCATCAGCCTTATAAAATCGTGCACATACTCAAGCTGGCAGAAAACAAGAACTGTAAATTGTTTTTTTTTTTTGTTTCAAGTCCCGTACAACCATAATAATTGATAGAAGCTTCATGGAGTCTATCCAAAAATTGCAATATATGTGGAACAGATTCTCAGACTCATGAACCAAAACATCAATAAATTTTGGTTTTACGAAGTTATAAATGTAAGAAAGGACTATTCCCCCTCTATTTATGAAATTTCAAATCCAGAACTACTTTGGAGAGTAATTGGCTTAGGATTGGGTCTTCTAATGATGGATCCTATACCTAAAAATGGATCAATGTGAACCTCAACACTACTGTAGCAATTGAAATAGTAGACCAAAAACAAAATCACTCTCAGAAACCATCAATTCATGAGATTACAAACCTATGAAAATTAATGGAGGTATTTTGTTTTTACCTGTAAAGGAAACGAGCAGCGACAATGGCGATGTTAGGGAGATTTGAACTACCAAACTTTT
>JAJJMB010008762.1:0-43476 GCA_023531105.1 Papaver atlanticum
GAGCTCGAGCCCTAAGCCCAAGCCTTAGTGAAGACAAAAATATTTCGCCCCACCCGTTCCACCCACATTGTTTTACTAACTATCCATAATGGAATAGTTATATAGTGGATCTCCTCTTTACTAACTATCCATAAAGGTTTCATTCACTCATAAGAAAATGAGCAAGTACTATTTGAGACTTAAGGATCCTAAGTTCCATTCCCACCAAGACTTATAAAACAAAATAATAAAACTCATTTGCTCCAACACATTTCATATCGGATATCGAACATTTTTATCGGATATCGGATATTAGGGTAAATCACAAATATGGTTAGGGTAAATCACAAATAAATCCATGTTCTATCGGATGTCGGATATTAACAATTCGGATGGAGCCTAATCCGATTCCGATATATTAAGGAAGAAATATCCGATAGAATATCCGATATCCGATAAAACGGATAAAATCCTATAGGATCTCGAATACTCGGAAACGGATTCCGGATATCGGACATATATTGACAGGCCTACTTATCAGCCTAGTTAGCTAAGCGCCCTACATGGGTCGTTACAAAATTAGCCATACATATCAATTTTTATGTATATTCAAGGATAGAAAAGAGGATCTCATCTCCTCAGTTGTCCTCACTCCACCACGTACAACTAGAGGGCATGATCTACACGTGGTCACCGGGCTTTATCTCTTGCACAGTGGCACCATTCCTTCACCTCTTCCTCCATACTTCCATAGAAATACATACATAATTGACAACCCAAGTACCCAATTCAACAAATTAATTTTTTTACAACTATGCTTTCTTTTATTTCTTCTCTGTACTTTTTTTAACTTCATCTTTCAAAATCGAATGAAATTTGGAAAAAAAAACTGATTGACAAAGATCCAATTTTCCATTCCGTATTTTTTTTGTACCTATCTTCTCATTTTATCTGTTTTTTTTTTTTGTTAGCAAGAGTAAGCAAACCCTTAATCAATTCTTCTTTTCATCCATATAAACCCTTAATCAATTTAATTTCACTGTGTGATTTAGATAAGATGGTTCCACATACAAAAAGAGTAATGGGTCTAGAAATTGTTGTGGTGGGATGAAAGTGAAGATAAGTATAATTAATGATGGATAGATATATTAGCTAGCCCTTCGTGTGAATCACTGGCTGGGTTGCACCGATGCTGACGGCGACACGGACAAATTCCACAAAACATAGGACGCGGGCATGTATAGTGTATAGACATATATCAATTTCATAATATTTATATTATTATATAGGATCACATATTTTAAAATGCGATAATTTATTTTCAACCGATTTTATCCTCTTTCTCTCTCTCATCTTCGTCTGTAACTTCCGGGAAAAAAAAAACCGCAATCAAGAGTGATCTTGATTTATTTGGTTTGATCTGATATTTCAGTTCTTCCAAACAGATCAGGATCTTTAATACAGTAACTAGTTCTTATGTATCATAAATAAAACTCTTTCGCTTCGTTGCGATTTTAGGTTTTAGTTTGTTCTTCTTTTTCTTTCCTACGTTTAATGGCAAGTTATTGCTGGTTAAATGGTCTCCTATCGCTGATGGCTTATATATGCCATTCAGTTGTATTCAATCATGATCATACATTCAAGTATGTTGTTGAAGATGTTTCATATCAATATTTTGCAAATCCTCACCAACAAGATCAGGGGCTGTGGATTATGAATGTAGCAGTAGTTTTATGGGCTATTTTTTTCTTCACAATGGAGAATCAGAGTTTGAAGACTCACAAATCAAATGGTTAAATATGATTTCAGAAACCATTCATCAAAAAGCATCGATTTCTTCTTGGAATTACATGCAGTTAGTACTTTGGATGTATCCTAATTCTTTTGTGATAGGAATTTTCATCACTACTTGTATTGTGTATTGTTCTTCGTTGATGTACTTGAATTCGATATATGATTGTTTACAATATTAATTAAAAGTTTATTTTCCTTCAAAAAAAAAGATAATTTATTTTCAAGAGTGAAAAAGAAATACAACGGACATTTATTAGCCACGTCCAATATGGGACGTCAGTCCACATTGGACACGTATTAACCAGTAAAGCTTACATGTGTCCAAGGATATTTTGGGTAATTTTGTTTACATACATAAATTTTTCTACAGACCGAGTGTTCCCTAACTTTTTCATCTTTCTTTCTGTCTCTGCTTACTTTACCATTTCCCTCCTCCGCGGCTCCACCTCCACAGTCAACGGCGGAGCCAAGATATCTTAGTCGGGGGGACAAATATAAACGGTGAACAACACCATCGCAAAAATTAGCAGCCGAAGGCCTCAATAAATTTTTAGTCTTTTTCCCAGTCTTGATACTTATCGAAAGTGGCGAAGTCACATGTTGCTTGGAGGTGGCCATGGACACCCCAAGAATTTCAAAACCTTATACAACTACACTGTCCTAAATTTTCTAACTTCGTGTATATGTTGGTTTCTACATTACACGTTCATTATTTTACTAACTTCCTTTTGAAATTCAGGATATGTTGGTTTTTAGATTTTTTTTCGCGTATCCTTTTCAAATTAAATTGAGTTTGTTGGAAGTTAAACCAAGATATGATGAAGTTTGGCCTTGGATCAACAAGTATTGTTGATACAGTCTGAGTGGATCAACAAGTGTTGTTGACATAGTATAAAGAAGAGTATGGATCAACTGCTGTAGTTGACGCAGTCAAGTTGGATCAACAGGAACAGTTGACACATTGTTGTCATGTTATGGAAGTTGAGTTTACTTGAGAAGCAAGGTGTTTGAGTTCTAGAGAGTTCTAGAAGAGTTCTATTTAGAGTTTGGTTTATGTTAGGAAAGTTTCCTTGTTTAGAGTTTTATCTTTGTTATGAAAGTTTACTTTGAGTGATCGTCAAGTTTGTAAGACTATAAGTAGGCTATTAATCCATGAGAATTTTACACCGAATTGATTATAAATGTAGTCGTTTTAATTGCTTCCACGTGTGCTCTCCCCTCTCTTGCTCGATCCCACATTTGGTACAGAGCAAGGTGAGAGGAAGAGAGAGGAGAGG
Source organism: Papaver atlanticum (assembly GCA_023531105.1). NCBI lineage: Eukaryota > Viridiplantae > Streptophyta > Magnoliopsida > Ranunculales > Papaveraceae > Papaver > Papaver atlanticum. The sequence goes on from JAJJMB010008762.1 coordinate 3,051, forward strand.
GAAAGAGTAAGAGAAGTTTTTTCATCATTTTCGTTTTAGGGTTTAAGAGAAAGTCGTCGTTAAAAAAATAAATAAATAAAAATAAATAAATAATTGCTTGAAGTTTAAGTTGAGTAAAGGTGTGGTAGTCTTGTGCTGCTACTGAAGAGTTTGTTGGCTATCGAACTACGTTTTGTGGTGACGTGGGTTTTCACCAAAAATCAACAGTTTTATAAAAAAAATTATTTTGGGTATGTGTTGGATATATTCCGTGGGTTCAAACTGCCATTACCCAGGAAACTAGGTCAAACTTGATGACAAGGTTAACGCCGGGATGTTTTTGAGACAAGTTTGAAGACGAGAATGTTAGAGCATAGCTCGGTTGAACCCACTAAGCGTTGGTATGTCAAGTTTGGTTGTCATATTTTAGTGAATAAAAACTAATTTAAAGAGTCGCTTGATTATATACTAGAGTCAACTTCGTATAGGTTAGCTTGAAAGTGTTAGGATATGAGACTTACAAGTATTACATGAAGACTTGAAGAATGTGAAGAAGTATGGAGCTACAACGACAACATCATCCTTCCTCTTGAGGTTAGTAATATTTGACTTGAACTGTTTCATTCCCTAACGTATCTTTCAAGTCGTGCATATTGAAAACATAACTACGAAGCTATGAATGATTATACTTTAGTTAGACATAGTATTAAGGAATATAATACGAGGTTTATTGGTTAACCATTAAACTTTGTATATAAGAAATCGACATGATCATATGAATGCTATTGTGATTATGTATGGGTATGAGTGAAGATTTCATCCTAGGAAACAATGTTTTGCATTCGTGTAAAGGAAGTAAGTTCATACACTTTTTTTTTGAATCGAAAGGGAAATCACTAGGCTTATTGGTATTGTTATTCTTTGCAAATCTATTTTGAATTACCAATATGTGTGTTTAGTATAACTGCTCATAAACTTGTTTATGTATCTTGGTAAAACTATTCACAAGACCTGACTTATGTATTGGTATGACTTTTATTAGTGAAACCGATCTTAAGTAATCACTCAAGATGGTATGATCGATGCCTTGTAAATAACAACTTTTATCTAGTCTTTGGGGAACCGATCCTAGTAAGAGGTGCAACAAATTTACAAGAGGGAATCGATCCTTGTAAGAGGTGCAACACGTTTTTAATAGATATGGGAACCGATCCTATGAACATGTGCAACAAGTTTGTAGTTTTGGGGGAACCGATCCTATGGACATGTGCAACCGAATACAGGTAGTTACCATAAGTTGTGGGGAACCGATCCTAGTACCTAGTCAACCGAATTTTGGTAACTAGCGTGACTATGCACAGTACTCACATGGAGGTAGAACCAAAACTTGTTTTGGTAGAACCGTTAAACCCATGATTGGTGATTTGATAGGATAATCAATCACATAGTTCTTGGAATTCAGACGAACCAATTCTAAATTCGTTTGGAAGTGTGGCAAAACGTTTCCAAGATTGTAAGTATGAAAAAGGACTTGCAAAGTAAAGATGTCGACATACTTTGAACATGTGCAGTAACTCTTATAATTAATTGCTCAAAGATATTCCTTAATAGCTAAAGGAGAATCCCAGGATCGAAATAAATTGAGAATCTTTTATTTAAGGTTTCTTAGTTTTTATATGCTATTTAATCTCCAGCAATTAAATGCATATCTTTAGAAAATAATAATTAGTAATGTGCATTTATTGATTATAGATTTTTCTATTGGGATTTCGGTCAATATTTGGACAGTGCATTTCCAGGAGTTATGAGAACCAATTTTGTGTTTATTGCATATCTTTGAGAATATTCGGTTTTGGAAATTCCTTGGTGTCCAAACTTCCTTGTCTATAAATATTGAAGTTTGCATTTTTTTTGCAAACTAATCCTCAGAGCCAGCAAAACTACCTCAGTTATGTTGTTATTGGTGGAGCCGCCTATTCGGAGGTGACAGTAACCTAATTAGGCGAAATCTCTTACGACCGCTCAGTTTAAAGACTTCTTTGGGATTGAGAAGCTCTATTAGTACCATTGGTGGGAAACTAGATAATTGCAGTTTATTTTAGTTTTCGATTGATTTGATTGACTAACGGTGGTTGAACTTTGATTGCACCTAGTTTGTTTATGCTTGAGGATCTTCTCTTCTGATATAAGATTCACTCAAACTAGATCGAAGTTTCGACGGGGATCTTTAGACTGTTTGTAGATCTAATGACATCTTGTGATAATCCAACGTTAACAGACTCCGTTCTGTGTGTGATTGATCATAAGAGATTCAAGTTGATTGTGTGCAGGTGATGATTGAAGATTAAATAAGATTTGAAGACAAGAAGACTTTTTGGGTTCATAATCTTTGGTGTGCACAATAACTTGTTTCGGCTGGAAAGGGATCCAACTATAATCAGTTTATCTTTGTGATAGATTGGATTGATTAGTTGAGTAGATCGGCATCAATACACTTCTTTGTGATTAATAATATTGATTGCATAGTCTAACAATTACTTCGGTAGTTGTTGAGAGATAGATCTAAGGACCCGACAAAGGAGTTTATTGGTTAAACGGAAGAGCCTTTGTCAAACTCATATCACGTTGGTTGAAAAAAGTTGTTACCGAACAAATTTGTTGTTCCTTTACTGTTTGGAATACGAACCAAAGGAATTGTTCCAAGTGCGTGACTTATTAACAAGTTGGAGGCGCAGGGATACAGACGGAACTAGGTGAACTATAGGTTTAGTTTCTTGGTCTCAACTATACGAAGTTGGTTTAGATTTTGTATAACGGATTAATCCTGAAAGTATTCAATTCTGGACAAGGTCCCGGGATTTTTATGCATTTGCGGTTTCCTCGTTAACAAAATCTTGCTGTGTCATTTACTTTTATTTTCCGCAATTATAATTGTTATTATTATAATTTAAAGTAAATTACACCGACGTTAATTCCTCTTTACTTGATAGTAATCCTATTGTGTTTGGTTAAGTCCGAATCTATTATCAAGTAAACATACTTCGTTGTTGTATTATCTCGATCTCGTATCCATAGACGATCACACGAAGTGTGAACCGATTAGTTGTATTGTCTCGACTCAGTCTATAGACAACCACTTTCGGAGAAAGGACTTATAGGTGGAAAAGTTTTAGATTGAGGTATATTTGGTTACCCTCGTCTTTTCAGAGAAGATTATAGAAGATTTGAAGACAAAGAAGATTTCTTATTGGTTTCATAATCTTTGGTGTGCACAAAATTTGATTGGATGGGATCCAACCATAATTTGTTTATCTTGATAGACTTGATTGATTAGTTGCGTAGATCGGCATTAGTATTTAGTATCTTTGTAGATCCTATTATTGATTGCAAAATCTAAACTCTGCTACTTTGGTAGTTGTTGGATAGATAGATCTAAACCCGACAAAGGAGTTTATTGGATTAAACAGAAGAGCCTTTGTCTAACTCATATCACTGAGATTGAATAGAGTTGTTACCGAATAGATTTGTTGTTCCTTTACTGTTTAAAATACGAACCAAAGGAATTGTTCTATTGCGTTCACTTATTAAATGTCAAAAGCGCAGGGATACTGAAGAAACTAGGTGAACAATAGGTTTAGTTGTTTGGTCTCAACTATACGAAGTTGGTGTGATTTTGTATAGCGGCTTAATTATGAGAGTATTCAATTCTGGACTGGGTCCCCGGGTTTTTCTGCATTTGCGGTTTCCTCGTTAACAAAATCTTGCTGTGTCATTTACTTTTGTTTTCCGCAATTATAATTGTTGTTATTATAATTTAAAGTAAATTACACAAACGTTAACTCCATATTACTTGATAGTGATCCTATAGAGTTTGGTTAAGTCCGAACCTATTATCAAGTAATCACACTTTGATTGTTGTATTGTCTCGATCTCGTATCCATAGACGATCACACAAAGTGTGAATACCGATTCGTTGTATTGTCTCGAATCAGTCCATAGACAATCACTTTCGGTGAGAGGACTTATAGGTGGAAAAGTTTAAGATTGTGGTATATTTGGGTATCCTCGTCTTTTCAATTGGTATCAGAGAAGGCAAACACGAAAAGATCTAACAATCAATGTTTGGTGCGATCCAACCTATAAGAATTGAATCTAATGGGTGATTCAGTTAACGTAGAGAAAGAAGATGATATACTTCAGAAAGGCTATTTGTTTTCAAAACCATGTAAACAGCTCAGCTCTGTTAGTTCATTGATTGGACACAACTCAAGAAATATTAATCATGATGGGTTAATAAGAAAACAAATACTTGGGTCAAACATGTCAGACTCAGATGACAGTGATGAAATTAAATTTTTCATAAAGCTTGCTGAAAAATATAATCTAAAGGATAATATTTATTATCCATCTGTCGAGAGAATTATCAGAGAATCTCTGATAAAAACCAGGTTGCATGAAGAAGCTGTCTCTCAAGAAATTCTTGAAGTTCATGAACCTCGTGACATGATGGTAATCACATCTAGTCTATTTCAAGATGAAAATATTACTCTATTTCTCTTGAAACTGAATCTGAAGGATTTGACAATAATCAAATCAGAACAAATCGATTAGTTAAGAAAAGGATATGTAATTTTAGGAATCTCTTAGCTAATAAACGACACCCTGATTCTAATAGTCTAATTACTTGAAAGAATCAAGAGAGATGTGTTTCAAGGAATAATCCGATCGCTAATATCTGGTCAAGGACAACATTTGACAAGGATTATCCTACTGACTATGGCAATATTCAGCAGAAATGTACTCAAACAAATGATTTCAAATCATGTTGTTTTGCTGTTGATCAACTGTCTAAATCAGAATCAAGGAAACAATCTCATCAAAAGGTGATGTCATATTCCAAGATTTTTTTAGGACGATATAAGAGTTCTGCTCAATTCGTGACTCAAAATAATTTTTGTCACACTCATGATCTTACTGTTGCATCAGATCACTCAAGTTATGACTTAAGGGAAAAAGAGTATTTTTGGAATAGTTTCAGAAAGAAAGATGTTCAAAAACATCATGATAGAGCATGTCCTAAAAACAAAGATGGGCAATCAAGTGCTCACCTCAACAAGTAAGTTTGTTGATCGGAATTTCCCATTTAAGTGCTCGATATAAATAAAATGCGAAATTCTTAAAAGAGCACTAGAATATAAGAAAAGTATATTCTGTACTCTATCTATCTATATCATGAACATCTAAAGTATTTTTCCAGTTTTGGAATACTTTTTCTATTTTTAGAAGAATACTTTCGATCTTAGGAAAGTTCATGTCCAAAATTGGGTAAAATATTTTCGGACCCTCTTAATTATACTATTTCGGAAAACTTTCACTGTTATTTCCGAAAGTGTATATTTTCACGAAGTTTATCAAATAAAAATACCTTGATTAGGTGTCTCAAAAAAACTTGGAAACCAAGTTCAATTTGATATATAAAACATCTTAGAACCGATTTTTCCCTACTCAGTCAGTCTGCGGTTAAAGATGGGTGAAGATACTATTGATATCAATTCAAAATTACAGAAGCTTGAAACATGTCCTCCTACTGAGATTATGTGCTACTACTCAAGGGAACATAAGAGGAATCACATACCACTTGATCTCATGTTCTATTTAATGAGAGATTTTGAGATTGCTCGAGAACAATTGGAAGCTTCTGAAAAGAATGAGAAGTGGCTTGAGTCAAATCTTTTGAAGTTGATTTGTGAAGTGAATCTTTTGAAACAAAGACTCAATCTCCTGAAAGAAAAGAGAAGACTCAAGAATCAGTGCTCTGAAGAATCTTCAGTGAATAATAAGAGCACTTCTAGTGATTAAGTTATATGCTGTTATACTTAATCCAAGAAAAATAAACATCATTTTTTGATTTCTTTCAATTATTGTGTAAGGTCTATTACTGAATAAAACTATCTATTATTTATGAATAAAATTATTATTTTATAATTTTTCTTGTGATAGTTTTTCGATTAAATAGCTTGTGCTTGAATGCTTTATATTATTGCTATGTGTATGGGATGTTTGATTTTGGTTTTATTAACCTTAATATTCGATCTCATATGTGAACCCTTATGGTTTGTGTGGTTTTTTGATTTAGCGGGATTAAGTTCTAGCCCATGTTGGTAGGCTTTATCAAAGGATCATAAGGTGTTCCGATTGAAACTCATATGTGAAAAAGTCACAATATGTTGAATCGTTGTGTTTAACATAAAAGCATATGTGTTTCGGGTTTTCAACTTTTGCCATTGGCACGCATTAGTCAAAACCATATGTGATCGATTCCTAATACTTCGATCATACCATACTCTATTTTTCTCATCAGGTTCTAAATATTAAAATAATAACTTAGACCTTTCACTTTTAAACAAGACAAGTACTAGGTTATTAACTAGCATTTCTTGTTAAGGCATTAGATTAGACTTGAATAACCGAAACCTCCACTTTGTTAAGTCTAACTAAGATCAGAATTAACTTAGTTTCTCTTATCCGGAATAGAATTGGACTAAACAATTGATCCCGAAAACCTTTTTGTTAAGCCATAAACAATTCAACAAACCAAATAAATCAACTTGCATAATTATTTACCTCAACCGGAAGCAATTGAAACAAACTTAGACATTAAAGTACCGCAATTTCACCGAAATTTCGTAAGCCTAAACAATTGATACCAAACCATAAAGAAAGATAACAATAGTTTTTCTTAACCGGAAACAATTGAATCACACACACATACATACACAAATAATGGAATAAACATCAATTGTACCGAAATTTTGTTAATAAAAAGCAATAAATATATGCAATAAAATCAGGCTTTTCTTAAACAGGAAAACGATTAACTAACAAATTCTTTACCTCAAGTTCCGCATCCTCTTCACCCCAGAAAGATATATCATTAAGCACAAGTTCACATAGAACTCTCCCCTGTTGTGTTGTCATCCTCCCGCCAAAACAAAAGAACAACAACAAAGAGCAACCTTTACCAGAGAAAGGTTGAAAATCGATTTTAACTAATTCGATGCAAAAGTTGAAACCCCGAAACACATATGCTTTTATGCTAAACCAAAAACGATTCAACATATTGTGACTTTTTCACATATTAGTTTCAATCAGAACCCCTTATGATCCTTTGATAAAGCCTACCAACATGGGATAGAACTCAATCCCGCTAAATCAAAAAGTCACCCAAACCATAAGGGTTCATACATATGAGATCGAATATTAAGATTGTGAAAACCAAAATCAAACATCCCATAACATAAATAGCAATAATATAAAGCATTCAACCACAGGCTATGTAATCGAAAACTATCACAAGAAAAATTATAAAATAATAATTTTATTCATTAAATAATAGATAGTTATATTCAAAAATAAACCTTATACAATCATCAAAAATTGATGTCTATTTCTATTGGATTAAGTAATACAACAAATAACTTAATCTCTTGTGGTGCTCTTATTGTTTACTGAGATTCCATCAATAATCAAACTTTTGAAGCATGTCTCAAGAGACTTGTCTGCAACCACTTCTTGTTTTTCGAGATTTTCAATTTAAAGTTTCAAGTCAGCAAGCTCACTTTTTGTCTCTTCTATTTTATCTTTTAGTCCGTCTCGATCTTGAACCAAGGTAAAAAGATTTCTTATGAGTTCTCCAAACCCATGCATAACTTCACACATACCATCTGTGGGAAACCACTTGGTAAAATCTGAATCATTGATAGCAAAAAGACATGACTCTTCCTGGGATCTGTCAGAAGTATGATCAGACACGATTCTTGAGACAAACTTTCTGATTCTTCGTTTTGAAACGAATCCTTGACAATTTCTAACCTTTCGAGCTTCCCTTTTATTACTTCTTGTAACACTGCGAGTTATAGGAGACATGTTTAACACAAAAAGCCTTACCAAGGGAAGTCAATAAAGAGAAGATCTCTTCTTGAAAAGAATATGAATTCGGTTCAGAAAAACAGAGTTTCCGAAAATAGCAAGTTATTTTTCCGAACTTCTCCTTTTTATTGAAAGGAAGATATCTTTTAAATATCTCTTATTACTAGAAAATTGTAGTTAATCACGAACATGTGCCCTTGATTATTATGTGCCTTTCCCATCCACCAAAGAGCACAAACAGGATGGGTTTGTACAATCTCCATACAACTAGGTTGTATCGGAGTAAGCTTTTTCTAGCTTACATCGAGTATCAGAAACATAGTTCATGTTTTTCTTTGGGAATTTCTTCCAAAAATATTTTCTCCCAAGAAGATGATCCTTCCTTGATCCAAAAACATGATCATTAGGAGACACTGTACTGACGTGAGAATTTTCAGAGATGGATAGATCTCTCTTAATTCTATTATTGAGATTTTCATATGATTTTCTCATTCTCAGGATTTCCTTATGATGCACATCAGCATGATTATCTGAAACAATTATCGGAAATTCCTGATTGTTTCTTTTGGCAGAGATTCTCTATTTCCCTTTCTTCTAGAATAGTTATTTATCAAAACAAGGATTTTTTCGATATGAGTGAGGAGGAACCTCTTTCCAGAAGCGATTATCAACTCTTACTTCTAATTCTTTTAAGTTGACCTTGTCAGGTTGTGGTATATTCTTTCTTTTTACTGAGGAATGATCTTTCAGTTTTTTAAGACAAGAAACTTCTTTAAATATTTTTACCACCATATTTTGAAGAAGTATAAGTTTCCTGTCAAGTGACTGAAAGTTGTATTCCTTAAGATCACGTTCACGGAATCGGTTCAAAGTTTCCTTTGGACAAGATTTCTTCTGATCATCAGTAGATGTAGAAGCTGGTTTCTCATCCTCTTCTGACTTGATGTAGTTAGCCAAACTACCATCATCATGATCTATTTCGGATGAGATCAAACAAGTTTTGTTATCACAATCTCTAAAAGTTGAGCAAGGACCTTTGGTTTCTTCATCAGAAGAAATTATAACAGAATCATTAGTCAGAGCCATAGGATGGGTCTCTTGATCAACTGTAAGAGTTTCACCAAGAGCTTCTAATTTGATAGTGAGATCCATATTCTCTTTGGATAGGCTATCTAGTTGAATGTCTTTATCTCTGCTCTCACGTTTAAGAAGATTTGATTCTGTCTTTAATATTAGCATTCTTGTAGACAGAGATTTAATGGGCTTTATGAGTTTTATCAACTCTTTATCAGCATCTTCTCTTCCATCAAAGATAGACTCAGATGTACTCTTGATTTTCGTAACTCCTGGATCATGAGTTAACGAAGTGGTAACATTTTCAACTTTTGAGTATTCATACTCTTGCATAACGTTAACTGAATCATACATAGATTCAATTCTTATAGGTTGGATCGCACCAAACACAGATTGTTAGATCTTTTCGTGTTTGCCTGCTCTGATACCAATTGAAAAGACGAGGGTACCCAAATATACCTCAATCTAAAACTTTTCCACCTATAAGTCCTTTCTCCGAAAGTGATTGTCTATGGACTGAGTCGAGACAATATAACTAATCGGTTCACACTTCGTGTGATCGTCTATGGATACGAGATCGAGACAATACGACAACAAGATAACTTGTGTGATTGAATATGGATACAAGATCGAGACAATAGAACAATGAAGTATGATTACTTGATAATAGGTTCGGACTTAACCAAACACTATAGGATTGCTATCAGGTAATTAGGAATTAATGTTTGTGTATTTTACTTCTAATTATAATAAAAACAATTATAATTGCAGAAATAGAAAAATAAAAGACACAGCAAGATTTTGTTAACGAGGAAACCACAAATGCAGAAAACCCCCGGGACCTTGTCCAGAATTGAATACTCTCAGAATTAAGCCGATATACAAAATCTAAACAACTTCATATAGTAGAGACCAAGCAACTAAACCTATAGTTCACCTAGTTCCCTCAGTATATTTCTGCGCCTCCAACTTGTAATAAGTCACGCACTTGGAACAATTCCTTTGGTTCGTATTCCAAACAGTAAAGGAATAACAAACCTATTCGGTAACAACTCTTTTCAAACAAGTGATACGAGTTTGACAAAAGGATCTTCCGTTTATCCCAATAAACTCCTTTGTCGGGTTCTTAGATCTATCTCTTCAACAACTACCAAAGTAATTGTTTAGACTATGCAATCAATACTCTTAATCATAAAGAATTGTATTGATGCCGATCTACTCAACTAATTAATCCAATCTATCACAAAGATAAACCGATTATAGTTGGATCCCTCCAGCACACTAAAGATTATGAACTCAAATAAGAAATCTTCTTTGTCTTCAAATCTTCTTAAATGTTCAATAAACACCTGCACACAAACAACTTGAATCTCTTGTGATCAGTCACACACATAACGGAGTCTGTTAACAATGGATTATCACAAGATGTCTTTAGATCTACAAACAGTTCTAAAGATCCCCGTCGACATTTCGATCTAGTTTGAGTGAATCTTATATCAGAAAAGAAGATTCTCAAGCATAAACAAACTAGGTGCAATCAAAGTTCAACAACCTTAAGTCAATCAAATCAATCGAAAACTAATAATAAAATGCAATTATCTATTTTCCTACCAACGATACTCGTAGAGCTTCTCAATCCTAAAGAAGTCTTTAAAACGAGCGGTCATAAGAGATTTCGCCTAATTAGGGTTCTTTCCTCTCCGAATAGACGGCTCCACCAGTAACAACATAGCTAGGTAGTTTTGCTGGCTCTGGGGATTAGTTTGATAGAAATGCAAACTTCGGTATTTATAGACCAAGGAAGTTTGGACACCAAGGAATTTCCAAAACCGAATATTCTCAAAGATATGCAATAAAGTCCAAATCGGTTTTCATAATTCCTGGAAATGCTCTTGTCCAAATATTGACCGAAATCTCAGTAGAAAATCTCCAATTAGTAAATGCACATTACTAATTTTATTTTCTAAAGATATGCATTTAATTGCTGGAAATTAAAAGCATATAAAAACGAAAAACCTTAATTAAAAGATTCTCAATTTATTTCGATCCGGGATTCTCATTTAGTTATTAAGGAATATATTTGAACAATAAAAGATAAGAATTACTGAACATGTTCAAAGTATGTCGACATCTTTACTTTGTAAATCCTTTTTCATATTTACAATCTTGGAACCGATTTGCCACACTTCCAAATGAGTTTAGAATTGTTTAATCCGACTTCCAAGAACTATGTGATTGATTATCCTATCAAATCACCAATCATGGTTTTAACGGTTCTACCAAAACAAGTTTCGATTCTACCTCCATGTGGGTACGAGGATCAGTCACACTAGTTACCAAAAGTTGTTTGACTAGGTACTAGGATCGGTTACCACATATTTATGGTATTTAACTTGTAATCAGTTGCACAAGTCATAGGATCGGTTACTAATTACTAAGACTTGTTGCACCTCTTACAGGGATCGATTCCTCATACTTGTGATCAGTTGCACCTTTTACTAGGATCGGTTCCCTAATGTCTAGAGTTGGTCATACCAATTACAACATATCGATCATACCATCTCAGGTGATTACTTAAGATCGGTTTCACTAATAAAAGTCATACCAATACAAAAGTCAGGCATTGTGAATAGTTTTACCAAGATACATAAACAAGTTATTAGCGGTTATACTAAACACACATATTGGTAATCCAAAGATTTGCAATGAATAACAATACCAATAAGCCTAGCGATTTCCCTTTCGATTCACAAAACAAGTTTATGAATTGTACTTCCTTTAAACGAATGTAAAACATTGTTTCTTAGGACGAAATCTTCACCCATACCCATACATAATCACAATAGCATTCATACGATTATTTTGATGTCTTATATATGAAGTTCAAAAGATAGAAATTATACTTCGTATTGTAATTCCTTAATACTATGTCTAACTAGAGTATAATCATTCACAGCTTCGCAGTTATGTTTCCAATATGCACGAATTGAAAGATACGTTAGGAATGAAACAGTTCAAGTCAAATATTACTAACCTCAAGAGGAAGGATGATGTCGTCGTTGTAGCTCTTTACTTCTTCACGTTCTTCAAGTCTTCACGTAATACTTGTAAGTCTCATATCCTAGTAACTTTCTAGTAAACCTATACGAAGTTGACTCTAGTAAATAATCAAGCGACTCTTTAAATGAGTTTTGATTCATTAAAATATGACAACCAAACTTGACATACCAATGCTTGGTGGGTTCAACCGAGCAATGCTCTAACAATCTCCCCCTTTGTCAATTTTAGTGACAAAACTCTTACATCATATGGATAAACAAATTACAAGAATTCATTACGCATACGCTTGATCCTATAGAGTTTGGTTAAGTCCGAACCTATTATCAAGTAATCACACTTTGATTGTTGTATTGTCTCAATCTCGTATCCATAGACGATCACACAAAGTGTGAATACCGATTCGTTGTATTGTCTCGACTCAGTCCATACACGATCAGTTTCGGTGAGAGGACTTATAGGTGGAAAAGTTTAAGATTGTGGTATATTTGGGTACCTCGTCTTTCCATTCCCCATTAGGTTTGATAAACCTGTATGCTCCATCACCTTCCTTGGCGATGACTGTGAGTGGACCTTCCCATGTGGGTGCAAATTTTCCCGACTCACGCTGGTATGGCGGGATATCGCGCCAAACTTTATCGCCTGGGATAAATTGTCTCTGATGAACACGTTTGTTATATTCTCGGGCTAACCTTCGATGTAGTTTTCTATTATTTGAAGAGCTATTTCTCGGTTCTCCTCGAGATCGTCCAGCTTAGCGAGTATCATGTCCGAGGTTAGGTTCTTTTCCTAAGCCTCAGTCTTAGTTGTTGGGATCATCACTTCAGTCGGTATGATCGCCTCCATACCATATGTTAGAGCGAAGGGGGTAGTCCATGTTTCCTCTCTTCTCATGGTTCGATAGGCCCATAGAACATTATGTAGTTGTTCGCACCATCTAGCCCTGTGTCCATCCAACTTCTTTTTTAGCATGTCGGTGATGGTTTTGTTGGTTGCCTCTGTTTAGCCATTACTCTCGGGGTAGATGGGTGTGGATTTGTTCTTCCTGATCTTGAAGCAGTTAAAGAGAAGATCGATGTTTTTCCCTTTGAGTTGGGCTCCATTGTCTGTGACGATGGCAGCTGGGATACCGAAGCGACATATGATGTGCTCAAAGAGGTATTTAAAGACATTATGGTCTCTGATGTGCCTGAGGGCTGAGGCCTCTACCAATTTTGTGAAATAGTCTGTGGCAATGATCAAGTATTTCCTATGCCCTATACCAGCTCGTAGGGGGCCAACGATGTCGACTCCCCACATGGCGAATGACCAAGGGATTAGTACAGATTTTAGATCCATTGAAGGAGCATGCCTTCGTTTACCAAATTTTTGGTATTCTAAGCATAGTTTCTCCATTTGCTTTGAGTCTTCGTTCATGCAAGGCCATAAATATCCTTGTAATCCGTCTTTGTGAGCTAGGGATCTTCCCCCGCTATGGTTTCCCGCGTAACCATAATGTATTTCTTTTAATATTTCTTGGCCTTCAACAAAGGAAAGACATCTAAATAACGGTCCCAAGTATGACTGCCGATATAGTATGCCTTCCCTTAGTTGGTAGTCTCCTGATCGTGATATCACTTTGTGTGCAAGCTTCTGGTCGCTTGGAAGATCGCCGTTGGCTAGGTATTTCATGATCGGGGTTCTCCAATCGTCCTCGGGCAAGGCTTCTTGGCTTACATCTACATTAAGAATTTCTATATTTCCTTCTATGGGTATTGAGGGAAGCATTACCCTTTCTATTCTTACGGATGTAGCCTCCGGATCCGTTGTCTTGGAGGAAAGGAAAGCTAAAGCATCTGCGTGCCTATTATTGTTCCTGCTTAGATGCCAGAAAGTGATGTTAGGTATCTGCCCGATATAGTGTTTGGCGAGTTGAAGATATCGCTGCAAACATGCATCGGAGGCTTGATATACCCCGTCTATCTGTCGGACGACAAGCTGTGAGTCACTCGTGAGTCTCACTTCATCGATACCAAGTGCAATTATTACTCGAAGAGCATGTATGACTGCCTTACACTCGGTTAAGTTATTCGTGGATGGGAACTCTAACCTCAGACTATAGACGGTCCTTCGGCTTGTCGGAGTCGTGAAGACCATTCCGATGCCAGATCCTTCCGAGTTACATGACCCGTCCACAAAGACTTCCAATCGCCTTGGGTTTTTCGAGCGAAGCAGTTCGGGTGAATCTTCTAGCTAGTCCTCCATCCCCGGGATTTCTTCAATCTCATCAGTATCGTTTAGAGGGAAGTCGGCTAACAAGTCCGCCACGACTTGGGTTTTTATTGCAGTTTGGGCTTAATATTTTACCCCAAACTGTTTTATTTGAGATCCCCATTTGGATATTCTTCCTGCTCTATCGGCATGGTCTAGGACAGACTCTATTGGAGCTTTTGTAATAACAGTCACAGTGTGTGCATGAAAGTATGTCCGCAACTTTTGTGTCGTATAGACCAGGGACAGTACGATCTTTTCAATTTTAGAGTAGTTTTTCTCTGCAAATATCAGAGTTTTGCTTATGAAGTAAGCAGGCTTCTCTACTTCTTTGTATTTGCGAGTTAGCACCGCACTGATCGAAGTGTTAGTCGCCGACAGGTAGATATAAAGGTCTTTGCCTGGATCGGGCTTCTGTAGGATCGGCAAAGTGGCCAGATGTTCTTTGATCTTTTGGAAAGCTTCTTTGCACTCGACGCTCCATGGGAATTTTTCGCCCTTTTTTAGAGTGTTGAAGAAATCTTTACATTTGTCGGACGATCTAGCTATAAACCTTCCCAGGGCTGCTAGTCGACCATTTAATCTCTGCACATATTTAACTATTGCAGGCGAGGGCATATCTAGTATGGTTTTTCACCTTGGACGGGTCGACCTCGATGCCTCGTTTAGTGACCAAGTATCCCAAGAACTTTCCCGAGGTAACCCCGAAAGCACATTTTTCCGGGTTAATTTTCATATTGAATTTCCTCATTTGTTCGAAAATTTCTTTGAGATCGTTAGCATGGTCCTATGGGAGTTTGCTCTTGACGAGCATATCATCCACGTATACTTCTAAGGTTTTGTGTATCCAACTGTCAAACATTTTTTATACCATTCTCTGATAAGTCGCACCGGCATCTTAGTATAACAGTATAGACCTCGGGGAGTGAAGAAGGCAGTATGCTCTTGATCTTCCTCGGTGAGGGGGATTTGGTTGTAGCCCGAATATCCGTCCATTAGAGATAAAAATCTGTATCCAGACGTTGCTTCTACTAGATGATCGATATTGGGGAGTGGAAAGCTGTCCTTCGGGCAGGCTTTATTAAGATCGCTGAAATCAATACAGATTCGCACTCCTCCATTTTTCTTTGGGACTATCACCATGTTAGATATCCATATCGGATACTGTACTTCTCGGATGACACCTGATGCCTCCATCTTATTCAGTTCATTTTGAATCGCTTTATTATACTTTGGTGCCACCTTTCGCATCTTTTGCCTCATAGGTTTATGCTTTGGGTTAATTTTAAAGTGATGGCAACAAACCTCGGGATCTATCCCAGGCATGTCCTTCATGCGCCATGCAAAGACATCATAATATTATTTCAATACTCGCATTAGTTTTTCTTCCTCCTCTTTGTCGAGGAGTGTTCTGATCTTAACCATTCCCGGGTTTTCGGGTGTTCTGATGTGTACCTCCTTTGTAGGTTCCGAGGCCGAGAAGTTTGACCTAAGCTCTCCAACATCGGAGAGATTATGTAATTGCTACAAGGGCTCCATAGATGAGTCATAGGTTGGCACATTGTCTGAGGATGGCACCTTGTCCGAGCGCCTTGCTTCGTTTGTATATGCTATGTAAGCATCGATTTCTTCTTGTCTCTTGGCATTTTTGGCTCTTTTCTTCTTCGCCTTTGAGGAATTTATTCTATTCTCGCCATTCTATACGTCCATGTTATAACAGTACTTTGCCTCGCCCGAGTCTCCGATGATCTCCGCGATTCCATCGGGTGTTGGGAACCTTAGTCTTTGGTGGTAAGTTGACGCGACCCCTTTGATCCCATGGACCCAGGATCGCCCAACAATGGCTGTGTACGGTGAAAGTACATCCACTATACAGAAAGTGGTTAAGGTGAGGATTTTCCCTACGCGGATCTCTAGTGTTACCTCGCCCCTTGGGAGGGTTGACGAGCCATTGAAGGAAAATATATTATATATAGATGGTATTAGGCATTCGTCTCTTAGACCCATTTGTTTGAATGTTTCGTAAAATAGGATTTCGACAGAACTTCCTTCGTCGATCAATATCTTTGGCACTTCCCATGGTAGTGCCTTTGGATTTTCTTCCTCGCCCTCATGCTCAGGGACCGCGATAGCCATCGTGACTACTATTGGATCATTGTGGTTCCATCCTCCGTCAGGTGCTTCAGAGGCTGAAAAGATGATAGGCTATTTCTTCCACTCCTCGATTGAAGGTTCTTTTGCCATACTGAAAACTTAATCACCTTCGAAGTTTCTCTTGTGAATTCGGCCTGTGATATTTCCTTCGGGTGCGGGAGCAATGAAAACTGAGTGTGATATCGTATTGCATCCAAAATACTGTGCCTCACGAGGAATTTCCACACGATGTAAGGGCGGCCCTGCAACTGGTTGGGTCGCTGGTCGCGCGATGTATTCCTGGAGTTTACCGTCATCAATCATGTCCTGCACCATTTTCTTCAGATCTCTGCACGAGTCTGTCGGGTGGCTATAGAACTGGTGGAACTCACAGAAATCTGTTATGTTATTAGCGCGCTCGGGATGCTGTCCTGTTCCATGGGTAAGTGATCTTACGTTTTCCGTCGATCTTCTTGAAGATCTCGGATATAGGGGTTGATGGGTGTCGTAGGCTCAACAAATTAATAATCTTATTTCCACACAATTAACTGGTAATATAATGGAAGTAAGGATCGTTCCCACGAAGAGCAGTGAGTTTTAGTTGTCAAATGTCACAAAGGGGGGTTTGTTTTAGATTTTGAATAAAATAAATAATCAAAGAAAATAAAGTTGAATTGTAATCAATAGAGAGAGATATGATCGAGGAATCCTTCTTTATTAATAAACCGTCAATGAGTTATTATATTTTCCTACTTGTCGCTAATCATAGATTATCACCAACCGTGGAATAACAGTTAGCTCAGTGTTGTTCCCTAAATTCCTTTTATCACTGAGTACGAAAGCTCTCCAATACCAGATTATATTCGTCTAAACCACCTAGTAGTAGCTCACTCAAGGTGTAATTTGGTCGAATGCTTTATCTTTTGTGAATTTATAGGTTGATCATAGTAGTTAGACTCTTAGCTCAAGGTCCACTTTCTAGTGTTGTTTATACACACAATTGCTCCACAGAATCCCTTTGTAAGGTCTCGTTTTCTTTACTTGTGTAAAGGTTATTCGACAATTACTTATCTCCTAACTCAATACTAGCAATAGATTGAATCAACAAATCAATTTAGTTGGCCACCTAAACAATCTATCAATCAATCATAAATATTCGATATAGTATAAACAAACGATAATCATATGAAGAACTTCAAAGTAGATTAATATAATAACTCAAATCTTGTTTACAACTTAGAATTCATCCTCAATCAATAGGTGTTTAGCTACTCATGGATGTAGAAACATCCATGATATACATATGAGCAAAGTTAAGAGATATCGTTACGATTGAAGAACCGCTCTGAAACCCTAGCTTTCACTCCGTGTGATGTCTCTCCTCTCCAAGACTTACAATTTCGTGACCTCTTGATGATGTTTCATTCATGACCTAATACCTTCTTTTATAGGTTTACATTGCTTGGCCTTCAAGTATTTAGTTCGGTTCAAGAACCCGACCCAAAATAACGAAAAACGACCCCAAACGTGACCTTAGGCCTTCACAAGTATGCATACCCGTTTTTATACTTGTTAAGTATGCGTACCGGTATGCGTACTTCAAATTCCAGCAGAAATTTTCGGAACTAAGGTATGCGTACCCGTTTGCATACTTTACTGTCTTCGGTATTTGATAAAAAGCTTGTTTTGGCCACAACTTCTTCGTCCGAACTCGGAATGACCTCATTCTTTTTGTATTCTTTTTTATCTTTCAATTATCTTAAAGATGGTGATGAGAAATCCTTAATTTGAATGAGAAAAGATCGGTCTTTGGCCCGTCTCTTGATTTTGAGAGTTTTGCTCCTTTTCGTCGCACTTCTTCTACTTCTCTTGGACTTGGGCACTTGGATACTTGGAATACTTCTCTTCCTAGATCTTTTCAGCACTTTGTAGCTCCTTTTTGGATGATTCACCTAATAGAGACAAATAAGAGAAAACAAAAGTAATAATACGAAAATATGCAAGAATAATAGCTAAAATAAGTATGGAATGGACACTAAAATCATATGAATTATGCACTTATCAAATTCCCCCACACTTAGCCTTTGCTAGTCCTCGAGCAAACTAAAATAAAATAATCCTAAATACAACAACTCCATGTCGTTGAGAAAACGGTTACACTTAGCATGTATAACAAGCCTTTAAACCCCTAGGTGTCCCTAGTGGACGAGTTATAGTCTCGTGAGGGCTTACAAGAGGTATACCTACAAAACCTACTCCAATCTCTCACCTTGGAAGAACTACTAAGGATAGACACAAATCTAAAAAGCCAAATTATTAGCCTCCATAAGTTCTTTAGCTGCAAACATCCCACATACATTTCAATCATCACACATAAGCAATTACTTGCGTGTGACATTCAACCTGATTGCAAAACTCTACTAAGATAGTCATCGTACTTGTTGCAATGTTTGTCACAACACTCACATACTGAAATCACATGGATAGATAAGAAAATGGAAATAGAAAAGTGAAGTGTGCAAATGTTGACTAAAGTGAATGATGTTACCCACAATACCTGTATGAATGTCGTCAAAGGATTCTTATTTATAGCGCAATAGTTGAGAGAAGCACCCATTTAACTTGACCACATGATTAGATACTCTAAGCGCATGTTTCCCTTCAGCAAGTACATGATAGTTGCCTTGGATCCTGCATTCCATGCTTGTTTAGGAGACGGAGACAGGGACAATGTTTCACACATACTGTTATCCAAGCGTCAAGAACCTAATCAATAGTCCTTTTGACTTGCTATATAATGATGATATGGTTTTTGTTTCATCGACTACATGATTAGATACTCTAATAGCATGTTCCTTTTCAGCAAATACGTGATAGTTGCCTTGTATCCTGCGTTCCACGCTTGTTTAGGCGACGGAGACAGGGACAACGTTTCACACGTATTGCTATCCAAGTGTCGATAAATGAAGAGGAGCTTTATATATATATATATATATATATATATATTTTTTTTTTTTTTTTAAAATCGGATCACTCTTTCTGAATGTAATAAAATTGTCTATAGGGCTTTTATATACTCAGTCAATGATTACCTTGCTACAACATCCATGGTAGTATCAGGATCCCACCAAATCACAGTAGAGAAACATATAACTGCAAAAATAAAAGGATAGTGATTCAGTAGTGATTAATTGCGAGGATGACTCTTTCAAACGACTACCATAGCTGAGTTTCGCATTCATATGAACATATATATTTAAGGATTTTAGAACGACAAAGTGGAACTCAATCTATAGCCGTAAGAACTGTTTCAACCTGAAAAGGTTTAGTGTGTCATCCTAAATAGCTCATAATTAACTCCAAAAGGTGGAGTCTCAAGTATGCAAGAAATCAAAGAGTTTATATATATATATATATATGCAATCCAAACATGCTTAACTACTCCCCCACACTTAAACTCAACATTGTCCTCAATGTTCAAAACCGAAAATTCTGATTTCTGACATAACAACCCTGAAAAACTCGAAAACTGTACAAATGGGTAGGGAACTAGGAAAAACATCCTACACGAAAGCTGTTCGCCTACGTCTTTTCTATAAATTGTAAAAAGGGAACAGTATTTCGATAAATGGTCTGACTTTTATGGCCTCCGGACTGACTGACATGCAATCTGAAAAAGTTCTGGAAAAATACCGAAACTCAAATTTCAAGGCCTATCGCTCCAACTTAACAGACTCCAAATTCAGATTTTCTTTTTGGGAAAGAAAGGTATGTCTGTCCTCTTTAAAATTTGGGGTCAACCACTCAAATCGGACTCCGTATGAAGTCTAAAGAGCTATTTTCGTGACAACTGCGCAGTCAGAATTTTCTGACGAGAATTCATCAAAACTTTCATTATAGACATATGACTTTGTAAAATCTAAGATGGGAATGCAAGATATGATATGAAAAACTAATAAAATTAAAAACAAAAGGGATAGAGATACAAAACTGATGGGTTGCCTCCCATGTAGCGCTTAGTTTAATGTCCTCAGCCCGACTTGGCATTCTCCAAACTACTTCTCCAGAGGAAGTAAATCATGAAGCTCAATTTCTTCCATGTTCACATAAGCAATGCTTTCATAATATGGCTTCAATCTATGGCCATTCACCTTTAAAGTTGTTCCATCTCTAATACTAGAAATTTCAACTGCACCATAAGAGAAAACATTAGTAACAACAAACAGTCCAATCCATCTAGACCTTAGCTTCCCAGGAAATAGTTTAAGACGAGAATTAAATAAAAGAACTTTTTGTCCCACAAAAAAATTCTTTCGAGAAATCATCTTGTCATGGAAAAGCGTCGTATTTTCCTTGTATATATGAGAACTCTCGTAAGCATCATTACGTATCTCCTCTAGCTCATTAAGTTGTAGCTTCCTTTGTTTCCCCGCATTGTCATAATCCAATATGCCTTGTGTTCAAGTTCAACCGGAAGATGACAAGCTTTGCCATAAACCAACCGATATGGAGACATACCAATCGGTGTCTTGTACGCCGTTCTATACGCCCAAAGCTCATCATTAAGCCTATAACTCCAATCTTTTCGTATAGTGTTTACGGTTTTCTCAAGAATGGATTTAATCTCACGGTTTGAGATTTCGGCTTGCCCACTAGTTGTGTGTGGTATGGCATACCAACCTTGTGTGTTATGTTGTACTTCTTGAGTAAAGCATGGAAGGATTTCTGAAAATGTCAGCCTCCGTCACTGATAATCACTCTTGGTGTACCATGTCTAGAGAAAATATATTCCTTCACAAACTCATAAACAACTTGAGAATCATTAGTAGGGGTGGCTTTGGCTTCCACCCATTTCGAAACATAATCCACAAAAAGAAGTATATAATATTTTCCATAAGAATTGAAAAAAGGACCCATAAAATCTATGCCCCACACATCAAAAATCTCTACAGTGAGAATAGGATTGAGTGGCATTTGATTTCGAGCACCTAGATTTCCAGTTCGTTGGCATCTATCACAAGTTTTGCAAAAACTATATGCATCCTCAAATAGGGTAGGCCAATAAAATCCACTTTCAAGTACTTTGAAAGCGGTACGTTTAGAACCAAAGTGACCACCACATGCATAAGTATGACAAAAAGTAAGAATAGATTGAAATTCAGAATTAGGTACGCACCTGCGAATGATTTGATCAGAACCGTATTTCCACAAGTAGGGCTCATCCCACACATACTGCTTGGCTATTTTCTTAAGCTTAAGCTTTTGAAAATTAGACATTGTACTAGGTACTTGTCTTGTCACCAAGTAGCTCACTATGTCCGCGTACCAAGGTGTTGAATCTTCAATTGAGAAAAGTTGCTCGTCCGGAAAACGATCTTGTAAAAGAAGTTCTTCTTCGGAAACAACAAGTCTACTGAGATGATCTGCAACAGTATTTTCAACACCTCTTTTATCCTTAATTTCATAATCAAATTCTTGCAATAGTAGTATCCACCGTATAAGTCTTGGCTTAGCTTCTTTCTTCTTCAGTAGGTACCTAAGTGATGCATGATCGGAATACACAACCACTTTTGAACCCACCAAATATGATCTAAATTTTTCTAGTGCGAACACTATAGCCAGAAATTCTTTCTCAGTGGTAGAATAGTTGATTTGTGCGTCGTTTAGGGTCCTAGATGCATAATAAATCACATGAGACAGCTTGTCTACTCTTTGACCCAAAACGGCTCCAACTGCATAATCACTTGCATCACACATTAATTCAAAAGGTAAACTCCAATCTGGTGACTTGATAATTGATGCAGTTGTCAACAATTCTTTCAATTTATCAAAGGCATCCTTGCACTCCTTGTTGAAGTAAAAAATAACCTCTTTTTGCAATAATTTGCACATTGGCAT
The DNA here is from genome assembly GCA_023531105.1 of Papaver atlanticum. Taxonomy (NCBI): domain Eukaryota; kingdom Viridiplantae; phylum Streptophyta; class Magnoliopsida; order Ranunculales; family Papaveraceae; genus Papaver; species Papaver atlanticum. The sequence continues at coordinate 25,371 of JAJJMB010008762.1, forward strand.
TGAGATTTTTGAGAAGTCCTTGATAAACCGCTTGTAAAAACCTGCATGACCAAGAAACGAGCGAATCTCCCTCACCGAAGTGGGGTATTGTAAGTCTCTTATTAAGTCTATCTTTGCTTTGTCAACTTCAAGCCCTCAATAGGACGCGATGTGACCTAGCACTATACCATGGTTTACCATAAAGTGGCATTTCTCCCAATTTAAAAAAAGATTAGTGTCTATGCATCTTTTAAGCACAAGTTCAAGATTTTGTACACAAAAATCAAATGAATCACCATAAACACTAAAATCATCCATAAATACCTCAATTATGTGTTCCACGTAGTCAGAAAATATACTGACCATGCATCTCTGAAAAGTGGCAGGCGCGTTGCAAAGACCAAATGGCATCCATCTATAGGCAAACGTACCAAAAGGACAAGTGAAAGTAGTCTTCTCTTGATCTTCTGGTGAAATAACAATCTGATTGTAGACCGAATAACCATCCAAAAAGCAATAATGTGAATGTCCCGCTAACCTCTCTAACATCTGATCAATGAAAGGCAAAGGAAAGTGATCCTTTCGGGTTGCAGCATTAAGCTTTCTGTAGTCTATGCAAACTCTCCATCCTGTTTGAACTCTTGTAGGAACAAGTTCATCATCCTGATTTCTAACAACAGTGATACCTGCTTTCTTAGGTACCACTTGAACCGGGCTAACCCATTTGCTGTCAGAAATTGGGTAAATTACCCCCACACTTAGTAATTTTAGGATCTATTTCTTCACGACCTCCATCATTGGGGGGTTAAGCCTACACTGAGCATCATGTACTGGATTGAAATCATCTTCCATTAGGATTCTATGCATGCACATGGACGTACTAATGCCTTTGATATCAGCAATTGTCCAACCAATAGTCGTTTTGTGCTCTTTCAGAACCCTAAGTAGACGCTCTTCTTGTATTGAGGTGAGGTTCTTTGCAATAATCACCGGAAGTTCTTCTTTATCACCCAAGTACGCGTATTTTAGGTGGTCTGGAAGCGGATTCAGTTCTAGTTTCGGTGCCTGCACAATAGAAGGTAAAGGAACCTCATTAGTTATGGGTAACGAAATATGAGAAAAATTACCCGTTTTTGCTTCTTGTAGTGCTGTTAAGGCACCACACATCTCCACCAGTTCTTTGGCTAAGTCAACATCCAGGTTCGGCTGTCCGTGAACGTCTAAATCATTACTGTTCCGTAGCACAACTCCAAGTTCATCTTAAGCATTCAAATCAAACATTTGTTGCGTTAACGAACCAATAACATCAATAGAGAAAGCAGAGTGAACATCACTAGGATAACGCATGGTTTCAAAGATATTGAACCGTATGATCTCCTTATCAAATTCCGTAGTGAGTGCACCACTATCAACATCAATCTTCGTCTTTGCAGTTTTCATAAACGGTCTCCCAAGAAGTATCGAAGTAGATGAACAATTATCTCCATTTTGCATATCCACAATGTAGAAATCAAACGGAAAGATTAACTGATTCACTTGAACTAACACGTCCTCCACGACTCCCTTAGGATATATATTGGACTTGTTAGCCAATTGAATAGTAATATTTGCATCTTTTAAAGGTCCGAGATTCAAAGAATCATAAACATCGGCTGACATAACACTTATGGAAGCTCCTAAATCAAGCAAAGCACGCTCAAATCTTTGGTTACCAATAGTCACCGGTATTGTGAAACCGCCAGGATCTTCACACTTTGTAGGCATCTTCTTAACTAACATAACTGTAGAACTTTCGCCCACTTGAGTAATCTCATTAGCAATCAACCTATCCTTCCTTCTACACAAATCCTTCAAAACCTTGGCATACCTGGGTACGGTTCTGATGGCATTAATAAATGGAATGTTGATGTGTATCTTGCTGAAAATGTCCATGATCTCCTTGTCTTGAACTTGCTTCTTCGAATTTGCAACGACTAGGAAAAGGAGGTGGAATATTAAAAGTGGGAATCGTGTCCTTAGGTTGTCCGTTTGAGGTTGGCTTTTCCTTAGGTACGGTTTCCGCCTCTACTTCCTTTTCAGTATCGTAACCAGGTACGCGTACTGCCCCTGTATCCAGACTTGAATCTCCTGTTTGTCTTTCACTCCTTAATGTTACCGCATTAACGTGTTCTTTTGGATTCACAAAAGATTGTGATGGGAGTGTTGTAGACGCATGAGCCTTCATAAGATTCATATCAGTTGCCAATTGCCCCAATTGAGTCTGCAAATCTCTTATAGCGTTATCAGTTTTTAGCTGATTCTGTTCGGCTTTCTGCATGAATTGATCAGTTTTCTGCTGACCCTGTTTGATTATGGAGATGAGTGCTTCAAACTTGGATTCCTCATTTTGAGGTTGTTGTTGTTGAAAACCACCTTGTCTCACATATGGATTAGGAGTTGCAGCTTGCTTTTTAGCATAACTGAAATTAGGATGATCATTCCAACCAGGGTTATAAGTATTAGAATAGGGATCATACCTTGGCCTCTGATTAGGAAATATAACATTTACCTTGGCCTCCTCTTCGTATGGTGGAGCAACTACAGAAGCTATACGATGAATTGCCTTTTCAATAGTACTCAATCGATGCTCTGTATTTGAAGAATCTCAAATCTCGCTCACTCTCGTGACATTTGAATCGTTCCTTGTATAAAATTACTGTGCATTATAAGCCATACTCTCAATCAAACTAGTTGCTTGCGAGATTGTCTTCTCAGTGAGTGAACCACCAGCAGCTGCATCAATCAAATTCCATTGCTCTGGAAGTAATCCTTCATAGAAGTATTGAATGATAAGTGTTGGGGATATGTTGTGATAGGGACAGCTTGCCACTAACTTTTTGTACCTATCCCAGTATTCATAGAGAGACTCCCTAGTAATCTGAAGAATTCCACTAATCTCTTTACGAACAGAGGCTTCCTTTGAAGCAGGAAAATATTTATCCAGAAATAACTTTTTCATCTCAGTTCATGTTGTAATACTCCCTGGAGGAAGGTAATACAACCATTCTTCTGATGAATCTATTAAAGAGAATGGGAAAGCTTACAGCATTGCCGTATCATTGTCTTCGGTACTTTGCCTAAGACTTGTCATCTTCTGTTGAAATTTTCGAAGATGACGATTCGGATCTTCACCTGGAAGTCCCTTGAACTTTGGTAGATGATGAATTAGATTTGGCTTCAACTCCACTGGGTTAGTGATTGTAATACACAGTGGTTGTGAATCTAAGCATGGAGATGTCAACTCTCGCAGCTTCCTCTCCTGAGGCAGAAGAGGTGGGTTGTACCGTTTACCATCTCTTCTAAAGAAGGTTCTTGTTGCATTTGCTGACGTGCTTGTAGTATTGTTCCTTTATGAGTTTGAATACCGCACCTCTGGTTTTCCCAGCCTTTAGGTGCCAGAGATTAAGTACCTGAAACCAAAAATCTAGTAAACAAAAATTAAAAACTAAAAAGAAAATCTAAAAACAATAATAAAACAAAAATAAATAACAACTAAAGCTACCGACTGCTCCTCGGCAGCGGCGCCAAAATTTGATGGGTGTCGTAGGCTAAACAAATTAATAATCTTATTTCCACACAATTAACTGGTAATATAATGGAAGTAAGGATCGTTCCCACGAAGAGCAGTGAGTTTTAGTTGTCAAATGTCACAAAGGGGGGTTTGTTTTAGATTTTGAATAAAGTAAATAATCAAAGAAAATAAAGTTGAATTGTAATCAATAGAGAGAGATATGATCGAGGAATCCTTTTTTATTAATAAACCTTCAATGAGTTATTATACTTTCCTTCTTTTCGTTAATCATAGATTATCACCAACCGTGGAATAACAGCTAACTCAGTGTTGTTCCCTAAATTCCTTTTATCACTGAGTACGGAAGCTCTCCAATACAAGATTCTATTCGTCTAAACCACCTAGTAGTAGCTCACTCAAGGTGTAATTTGGTCGAATGCTTTATCTTTTGTGAATTTATAGTTTGATCCTAGTAGTTAGACTCTTAGCTCAAGGTCCACTTTCTAGTGTTGTTTATACACACAATTGCTCCACAGAATCCCTCTATAAGGTCTCGTGTTCTCTACTTGTGTAAAGGTTATTCGACGATTACTTATCTCCTAACTCAATACTAGCAATAGATTGAATCAACAAATCAATTTAGTTGGCCACCTAAACAATCTATCAATCAATCATAAATATTCGATATAGTATAAACAAACGATAATCATATGAAGAACTTCAAAGTAGATTAATATAATAACTCAAATCTTGTTTACAACTTAGTATTCATCCTCAATCAATAGGTGTTTAGCTACTCATGGATGTAGAAACATCCATGATATACATATGAGCAAAGTTAAGAGACATCGTTACGATTGAAGAACCGCTCTGAAACCCTAGCTTTCACTCCGTGTGATGTTTCTCCTCTCCAAGACTTACAATTTCGTGACCTATTGATGATGTTTCATTCATGACCTAATACCTTCTTTTATAGGTTTACATTGCTTGGCCTTCAAGTATTTAGTTCGGTTCAAGAACCCGACCCAAAATAACGAAATAACGACCCCAAACGTGACCTTAGGCATTCACAAGTATGCATACCCGTTTTTATACTTGTTAAGTATGCGTACCGGTATGCGTACTTCAAATTCCAGCAGAATTTTCGGAACTAAGGTATGCGTACCCGTTTGCATACTTTACTGTCTTCGGTATTTGATAAAAAGCTTGTTTTGGCCACAACTTCTTCGTCCGAACTCGGAATGACCTCATTCTTTTTGTATTCTTTTTATCTTTCAATTATCTTCAAGATGGTGATGAGAAATCCTTAATTTAAATGAGTTATGATCGGTCTTTGGCCCGTCTCTTGATTTTGAGAGTTTTACTCCTTTTCGTCGCACTTCTTCTACTTCTCTTGGACTTGGGCACTTGGATACTTGGAATACTTCTCTTCCTAGATATTTTCAGAACTTTGTATCTCCTTTTTGGATGATTCACCTAATAGAGACAAATAAGAGAAAACAAAAGTAATAATACGAAAATATGCAAGAAAAATAGCTAAAACAAGTATGGAATGGACACTAAAATCATATGAATTATGCACTTATCAATGGTGTTTAACTTCGTGTAGACTGGGTCTACAAATTTTCATTTCTTTTGTTGGGATTAGTCTCTCACTTTCCATCCTCCACTTCGATGTTTATCGAACTGTGAGGATCCATTGTTGGATCGCCCTGTTCCTCAGACTTTTTTCTGAGGGTTTTGCGGCTCTACCACATTTTCTCCTCTACTATTTCCTATGACCAACTTGTCGTAGGTACCTTCTTGGGGTTATTCAAGGGCTATATAGTCCTCCTGAATTTTTCTCAGTTTTCCTAAGCATGGTGGCATGGTTTCGTACATGCGGACGAATATGGGGTATGTTTTCCTTAGACTGTTTTTGAAGCCCAAGATTGCGTAGGCCTATGGGACTCTTCCGATCTCGGCGCACAATTTTCTCCAGCGAGTCACGAGAGAGCGGAGTGACTCATTTGGCCCTCGAGCTAATTGGAATAGCATATCGATCTCGGGTTTGACTCGGCTGTTATGCATGTATGCCTCTAAAAATAGCTCGGATAGGTGGGAGAACGACTTAACCGATTCTTTTGGTAAATTATTGAACCACATTAGGGCTTCGTATTTTAGACTTGCTGGAAAGAACTTACACATCACGACATCGTAGTAACTCCATTGTGTCAATGTTATGCGGTAAAACCTCAGATGTTCGATCGCATCCCCGGTCCTGCTGAAGGGAGTTGCGAACGTCGGAAGTGGGCATTTCCTTGGAAATGGTTGGGCCAATAGACTCTCCGATAGGGGAGATTTTCCAGCCTCTTGCATTACTTATGCCAACTTTTTTCCTCTTAGTCTTCATGTGGCCTCTCTGCACATCGCTTCGAGTTGGCAGAGTCGGACTTGTAACTGATCATCAATGTGCCTCGTTTCGGCCTTCTTCCTTTGCCCTTGCGCTCTTTCGGGCGAGAAAGAAGCTTCTGGGCGGCGATATCGCCCTGAGTCCTCGTCCGATTGTTCAACATACGACATTATCTTAGAACCAGTCGACTTTGAAGTCTCCCCTCACTTGGGGTTTATGACTGCGGGGTTCTCGGCCGCGCAGTGGGTTTTAGTTTCGATGTCCTTCTTCTTTTCTCGTTTATGCTTGGGATCGACATCGGACGACCGCTCGGACGGACTATCCTCCTTGTTTGGAGCTCCCATGCTTCCCTTAGGAAAATGATCCTTTGTCTCCTCATTTGAGGTGTCAGGGATATGGACTCGCTCATCGTCTTGCAAGTTCTCAAAAGGATTCTCCTCCTCGGTGATCTCCTCCATGATAGTGAGTGTCACTTTTTTATTCGCTATTTGTTTTAGCCAACGGTTTCTCCTTTCGAACCTCCTGTTACGCCGTTCTAGCTTTCTCATTCTTTCATCCTGCGCCTTTTGCGCTTTCATAATGGCTGCAAGAGTTGCAGTGGTGTCGCCGAGGTTAGAAGGATCATCCTTCTTTGCCTCGTTGTTTTCCATCTGCCTTGGCAAATGATTCAACCCTCCTGGTTGAGTTAAGTGGATGTCACCCTGTCCTTTGAAGAGATTTCTATCTTCGTCAGAGCTAGAGTTTTCTATCAACCCTTACCAATATTGGTTATCGGGTTGTCCCTCTCCTGGGAGTACACCATTGTGCACAGCCTCTCCTGGCTCCATCTCATCTAATCCTTCGGGATGGGCTCCGCCAGTTTCGCCTTGGCTCGTGCGAGCGGATCGTCTCGTCACCATCGCCTTACCTGCGATATATACAATAATGCTCAATTTGTCTTTTCTTTCAGAAAAGTGGGACCCTAAATTTGCAGGTCATGTGCAATTACTAAGTCATAGTTCATACTGGACAGTTTTAGTGCAGGAAGACTTTTCAGTAAATTTTGGAGACATGTGATGATGTCAAAACATTCCCCACTTTCATAAAGTTTTAGTGATGGAAAAAGGTGTTTTGTTTGTCTCTCTTTTCGAGTAAACTACCTCCTCCAACACGTCATACCTTTACTGGGAAAAAACCAATTTATGACGATTGAGCACGTTTTCCCTTTTTAGGAAATATTTCTCAACATCTTTAAACTTTTTGGTTTGAACAAACTTTGAGTTTGATGATTGATTATGTACTCATTAACCTTTCCCCTTGAATTAGAGTTAGATTTCTAAGAAGAATATTATGGGTTATTTTGAGTTTCTTAAATGATGAAGATCATCATGATTAATTAGTTTTTTCAACTTTCATAGAATGATTTTTTCTCTATGAAGTTTATTGACTTAAATTTCTTCCCAGCTCTTTCACGAAGGAGATCGCCTAAGTACTGTTTTGAAGTGGTTTAGACTTCATTTTCACTCCGATCTTCAACTCTCCTGAGCATCTTAAGAAAGGTATAAGAAATCTTAAAGGGGAAATAATCTTAAGCAAAATCGATGAAAAAGGTGTAGATCTGGTGTTTCTGAGGCTCTTCAGGACTTCACTGATCGCATAGATCGTGTTGCGTCCGAGATATACTCATGAGTTTCACAGAATTATATACAGTGGCATGAAAACCACTTCTCTTTGAGAGATTATGAAAAAACTATAGAGCTGTTACTAGGGAGGTAGATTAGATTTTCATTCCTCCCTGTTTCTAGCGCCAAAATGTAACTGCATCTTTTCTGATGGCTACACCCAAGTAGATCTAAAGGCTATAAAGCTACTAACATTCAAGATTCATAGATAAACAAGATGTAAAAGAACATAAAAGTAAAGATTGACACAAGAATATAACGTGGTTCGGCCATGAAGACCTACATCCACGGGAAAGAAGTTGTTTTCTTTATTGATTAAGGTCTTACCCTTGAAATAGTTACAAAAATCACTTAGACTTCTCACTCCTTCTTTCTCTAAGTGTCTCTCTAGAATTCTCTGTAGAAAGACCATCTAAGATTACATGCCCATCTCCTTCTACATGGACTGGTATTTATAGGAAAATTAGACTCGTGAAGGTATGGCCTGATCTCGCCGAGTCGATGGAGCTATCGTACATCTTCTCGTTACTACGGACGAGCTCTATACTATCCCTTGTGATGTCCTGCTTGGTTCTCCTTCTGAGTTATCTCGATTTGTGCATCATCGTGTTGCTCCTCCTTGGGGAACCTCGTGCTGCACCATCCTTGGGTTATAGTATAGATTGTCCGAGCCTTCTGATGCGATATAGACTCGCACACGCCTCTTCTGATCCTTCATTAAATACATTCCATCTTTCTAGACTTGACCGTCTGAGTTGATTAGACAATTCCTAACACGCATCATTCATGTAGCGCTGTAGCAGGCGCCTCGATTCAGACGAAATCACCTTTTGGAGTATGATTTGATACTTCTATCTCATCACCTTGTCATGAAACCGCCCCTTGAGATGTTGACACATGGCGATTGGGTATTTTACCCTCGCAAAGGCAGTTCAATCCTTGGTCGAACATATACGTGAATTGCTCTATCTGTCTAAGGCACAAAGGAGAGACATGTTCACGGCACTGAATCACATCATGTCAGGAAGTCCATTCCGGAAATACTTCCTGAGCCTCCATCCACAGACAAAGGGATGAACGACTGGGGACCGCATACCACAATCAATTTCAAAGGAAATGAATTTGGGAGAACGTTGATCGATGCTGGCACCGTAAACCCTCAGAGTCGCAGGCATCACTCGATAAGAAGCTACTCATGACCCATATCAATCAGAGACCCTGACGGAACACTCAGAAATACTTATGGCTACATCACTCTCAACGTGAACATAAGTTCAACCTGGACAAAAAACCAAATTTCACATAATCAGGAAGATTCAGGATGTGAGATAGTCTTCAGACGAGCGTGGATCCACGCTTAAAAGATGGCTACTAACAAAGCGCCTTTGGTTGCACATCTCTCTAATGAAAAAAGTTCTGATCCAGAAGATTTGGCGGACATCCATCATCAGAGCACTTGGAGGAATTTCGAACTTTGACGAGGTTGAAGCAAGTACCTGCAAAAGATGCATAGACATTCATCAAGAGGTTCTGCACTCAGGCAAGTCTCATCCCTCCCATGTCTATGTCATTTATTTCCTCACATACTATCCTAGCATGGGGACTCAATTCTGTTAGTAACATGACGTTATGAATGGGTAGCTTCACCACATTAATATATGAAACTTCTCCAAATCGAGCATCACACTGAGACATTCATTACTGAGATGATGTCCAAGCATGACAAAGAACACTTTGGGCGTTTCTCCATAGCCTTGCAGGAGTGTCCATGTGTGCCACAAAATCAGAAAGCTTTGATGTCTGCACAAATAGAATCCCACCGAAAGAGGAATGCTGAATCAACAGAAAATACTCGAGGATGAGACGATCAAACCTAAAACATTCGACACTCAAGGGATATGAAGCTTAAACGCTCAAGCATCTAAGAAGCCTTTAAATCGTACTCCCAATCAAATAGTACATCTTCGATAATGGCACCTCTGGCTTCAACACAAATATCTCGACGATGATTCAATACCAATACGATCAAAGTGTAATTGAGATAAGTCTTCACTATCCCCATGAAAAGACTTCTGAAGCAGATGCAATGTCATTCATCCATGGATGACACAAAATCCTTCAACATATATCTTTCTGTTAAGAAGATGAACACCTCTGGGATGCACTTGGGGACTTGATCTTGTTGAAAAGATCAATTCAGATCAATTTCAATAAATGTGTTCCACATAACAAGTCATGGCAACCTGATGTGATTCCATGAAACGTCATCAACGGAACCTCTCTACATCACAAACTTTGCACGACTAAGGAACTTCTTCTCCTCACCGATCACACCCAGAATGGAGATTGCCGCTGTTATCTGCCGCAACAACATCGATTCCCTGACAAGGCACTTCACAGTAAAGGTTCAGGAGAATTTGGGTTAAACCCCAATACACCCTCATCTTAGGGACGCTCAAATCATCAATTAGTTCGTGAATGTAAAGGCTCACTGGATGAAGGAATAAAGACTATGTCGATAATCATGGTTCTAGCCTTTTCGGTCTCTGGAGAAACTCCAGCCATGGTCTCAGCATCAACAAGGATCTCTAGAGCAACTCCAACCATGGTCTCAACACCAACAAAAAATTCTGAAGCGAAATCAGTCGTGGTCTCAACATCAACAATAGTCTTAGAAACAACATCTCGTGACTGGCTTCATCAACTATCCATTCTCTGAAGTGTTACTTGATGGATCAGACTTTTACAAATAGTAATGATTCATGTTAACATGAAAGTCTTCCCAAATCTTACACGACGGGCGGGCACAATCCAAAGTCTTCTACAAGATGTTCTCATCACCTCTACAAATGAGATACAGCACACTTCAGGCCATGGATTTACAAAAACGTACCAATGGGTGAGGAATGGGACAATTATTCCTCAACGAAAGATGTTCGTTTATGCCTCTTCTACAACATACCAAAAAGGCACATCAAACGGACATACGAGCAGAAAGATATGACTTCCACACTTAGTTTTATGGAATCTGAAAATTTGCACGGGATTATAAGTTACAAATGTGAACGCGTCATTGAGTTCCCTAGACATCTCCAGATTGAAGGATTCTTTTTGCGTATGATTCCTCAGTCTCTTAACTTCTAAAGTTGGGGTCAAACATCGAATTCCGACATCGTATGAAGTTTCAATAGCTTCCAGGGTGGACGACGCGCAAGCAAAAAATTCTAGACGGGATTCATGACACTCACAGTCGATCCACGTCCACCTAGGTATTTTAAAAAAATCCTTACACCTCAATATTTCCACCTTTCTACAAATAAGAAAGAATAAAGAGTAGAAACGAAAAGGAGAGCCCACCATTGCATGCTGGGGACTAACGACCATAATATTGCACGTCTCTCCATGATGGCTTCAGAAGTTTCGAAGATGACATTTCCATAAATGGTCAATTCGTGAATATGAGACGCGAGCATATACCATAATTGTCATAGCATGGATAGACTAACAACATCTGTCATGAAACACTCCATACGCAAGCAAATGGATGTTTTTGCAGCAAGCTCGTCTGTCGAAATTTTACACTGTTTTGCACAAAGCAGTAACTTCGAAAAATTGGTGAAGGATGGGTCATATTCTGTTCTCTTTGGAGGTTCGCTTCAACATGTTCAAGATTCACAGTAATCGTTCCGAAGAAGAATCGTTCAGGCATATGGACGTTCGTACACTTCAGACAAGCAAGGTTTCTTATATTGATGGAGCAGAAATACTGGAACAATGTCAACTCGGGCTTCATTCACTTCAAATGTATTCAAAAGCAAAATCTTCACGAACCTGAGATGTAGAGAATCGCATCACCATTTTGGTTCACAAGATTGCTTATGTCACCATTATCAGTTTCATCATCCTCTATTTTGTCGTTTCACACATGATGTGACGATTATATGAATTGGAGTCCTTCAAATATGGAATTCAAAGGGAATCCACAAAATTCATAATTTAATTGATTAACATCATCAACATCCTTCATCAAACGCTAATTACACAAGCAAATAGTCTAAAGATACAAAAGGGGCGCTTTGCAACAAGCTCATCTGAGACGATTTTACACTGCCATGCACAAATAGAAAATATGGGAGCAATTGGAAAAGAATCTATGGATGGGTAATATTTCATTCTCTTCATACGAGTGTCTTCTAAAACATATCCAAAATTCACAGCAATTGGATGAATGAGCAAAAAGATGTGGCTGAAACATCAAACTACATGACAGCTGAAAAATTCCTGAAGACTTCCTGAAAGTTTACTGTTTCATCGATTGCGACCCTTAAACAAGATCAGACCTCAAAAAGCTTCTTAGAGAAAGCTAGGAAATTTCCTGAGCATCAAAAATTTCTGGTAGATCGTCAAAAACGGACATCGTATGAAGATTCTACAGCATTTTCAACCAAGACCTAACTTCTGAATTTTCTGATGACGAATTATGACGAAATTCCTCATTCATCCACATGTATCTTCATCAATTCAATCATCAAGTGAAGATTTCATGTAGCTATCAAGATGATTCAATGTGAAGTCTTATTTGGATCCTCCACAAGTCATTTGAGGATTCAGAACATCGACGAAAACAATTCTACCGCAGTTGGTAATACATATTGGTGCTTCGAAGACCAACAACTTGGTGGGACGATGATTTTCTCTTTCAAGCAATAGGCCCGTGAATCCTAAACCGACCAATATTGAGCATTCCACCACTCAAATCAGAAGTGCCATACCAATTTATGCTCGCTAGACGATGCTTTATCATGCTACTGGGATCTTCATTCAAGCAACAGCTCGCTCGTACGTGACATCATTGGAGCAAATTGAAAATCCGGTAACACTCTTTTATGACTAAGTTCAATTACTTATTTCGTCTATGGCTAAAAAATCACCATCTGCTGACTGAGGAACATGACTGTGCCTCACTAAGCAGTGGACTTAATGTTGATGGTGGATTTTTGACAAAGGCTAAAATTGTAAAGTCATAACCTTGCATATTCCTGATCCAGTAATCAGACAAGTATTGAGACTCATGTCTCTCGTTAAAGCATGAAAACTCATGCCATGATGATCTCTGACTGAGTGTATTGCCTCTCAGATCATCCATAGGAACCTATGACTGAGTGTATTGCCTCTCAGAGCATACATGAATATGCAGTCTCTCAATTGACACCACGGCATATTTCATCAATACTGAACAATTTCAGTAATCACTTTTATATAGAATCAAACGATTGGACGGCTCATAGACAGCTTGCCTGCTAGTATAGAGCGATAACGTCTTCAGGATGTAACAATGTTTTCCCTGACTATATAAAAGACATATGTATAAAATCTTAACGATTGGACGGCTCCTAGACAGCTTGCCTGCTAGTATAGAGCGATAACGTCTTCAGGATGTAACAATGTTTTCCCTTACTATACAAAATAAATATGATGCTTCAATTAGCTCATATCGCTCAATTCTCGAATAAATGTAATGCTCCTAGACAACGTGCTAGTATAGAGCCATCAATTAATTATTTCTAGTCGCTAGATTATTCAATTGAATTCTTAGAAAATATTGTACGTTCTTTATAATATTTCGATTACTTCAATTCATGGCTTTTCCCGGCAGAATTTCATGGATTAGTAATAAATATTCAACGTGCGGGCATCTGAGCCACCATCGAGTAAGCCCCTAGAAAATGGTGCAAGTGTACTCTAATAATGCACTAACGAGCACCTGAATACTCGAACGATCATTCGAAAATACGAAGGAATGAGGAAACCTATGCAAGATAGGGAAGAAAATAATAATAATAAAATATTAATTGAGGCGCCTAGGGGACCGGGCCCACCGTCCTGCCGGACATGCCTCCATGGCCGGTCCCACGCCTCTTTTTTTATTTTATCTTATTTTATTATTTTCTTTGATCTCATGAAAACTCCTTCATTTGAGCGAAATTCCTCAATTTCATGATATTTCCTTCACATCATGGAAATAATATAAAATTAGGAAAGGTGTCACGGGACCTGGGCCTACTAGCCGTCCGGACATGCCCTAGCCGTGGCCGGTCCCACACATTGTAATCCTTTATTTTATTATTATTATTTCCTTCATCTTATGAAACTCCTCAGTTTCATCATGTTTCCTTTACATAATGGAAATAATATAAAATTAGGAAAGGTGTCACGGGACCGGGATTACTAGCCGGCCGACCATGCCCTAGCCGTGTCCGATCCCACACCTTATAATCCCTTATTTTATTATTATTATTTCCTTCATCTTATGAAGTTCCTCGGTTTGAGCAAAACCCTGATTTCTTCATATTTTCTCAAATATTGCTCAAACGCGCACCAGAAAATATCAAAATTCTCAGGACTGAGACACGGACACTATGGTGACATGAGCATGTTACCTTGACCGACCAAGGTTGTCCCTTTGGCTCACAAAAATCCGGTCCCACATATTTTCATAATTTGACCTAATTTATTCATATTAGGTTCAAACTCTTCCAAACAACTTGGACTTTTATCAAACGATCGTCAGTCGGTCCCATAAGCAACAAGGGACGGTTCCATGACTTCTTGGTCGGTCCCCCACTTCTCCATAATTAGATTTTATTACCTAATGCTCCGAGCACTATTTCAATAAATGATTAAACCAGCATTTAATCATCCTTTCACCAACTAGTCTTCAGGAGACTTTGGTGCTGGGTCACTCGAGCATCTGGGCGCTACATGGTCGGCCCATCATCCCATGTATCCAGTCCCTCTCTCACTCCGTGGTTGATTTTCAATAAGTTATCAATTGATTAGCAATTGATCAAAATTAGGGTTTCGAACCCAAGGCTCTGCAAAGCATAATTCTGAGCAGGTTCAAACACTAATAATTTTACGTTGATCTCGCAATCAACATTTTTATTGATTATACTCGATCCAGTTGCCAGTATCTTAAGTTATTTTATTTGGTCCCGCTACCAATAATTAATCAGACGAGCAATATTTGCTCAAACTATGAATATTGATTCAACTATCAATATTCAACAATTCATCAAATGAGCAATATTTGCTCAGACGAGCAATATTTGCCCACTTTAACTAATAACATTCATCCGACAATTATACATCTATCTCAACAGATATGTTCAATTCATGAATCCTAGAGCATTCGTAAATCATGCTCGACTCAGCAATACAAAGACTCATCGTCTCATCAAGTCAACAACTGACTAATTAAATACACGTCTGCCTTGCAGACTCCACAATCACGAGACATCAATCGTGTCACATGGGGGATATTAACTAGGGTTTTGGTCTGGCGGCCTACGGCACGTGTGTTCACCCATGATGAGAATGTGACTAAGTCGTGCAAGCGGTTGAAGGAGTTAACGAAGTAGTGGGTGTACAATCAACCAGGTATCCGCACGATGAGTAACTGGTTTTAGCACGATTTCCACTTTCCCACTCTTTGACTCCAGCAACCGTCACACTTACTGGGATCAATGTGTCTACTATTTCTTGCAATATAAATAAGTCTCTGAACCCATGATTGAACAGAACAAGAACTCAGCATCTGAGAAATTACTCTCAACAAAGCAAATTCAATCATCATAACTTATTTTCCTCAAGCAGAATACACAACACATTCACAATCCTTGATCATCATTGATCTCACACACTTCTCAGCTTCCCTCTTACAGATCGACCCATCTCTCTTGTGACCGAATAGACTCTGGAATGGCCATTGTCTTGGTTTAGGCCAGAGTCTTACAGATTGATCTCTCGAATTCAAAGCACTCCCTTTGCAGTGTATCTGTTTGCAAAAGGTTAAAGCAATTTGCTCGGTCGAGAGTCTCCTCTGCACGGTCGTCTCCCCACTTTCCTAGAAAACCAGCAAATCGTTTTCTCCCATCAACACTATGAATTCAAGAAACTAGGGTATGAATTTGATGAATTTGTAGAAGACGGAGGAGCTTCTCAACAACCATGTCAGCGAAACAGGGAGAAGAACTAGAAATTAAGGTTTATGAGTGACATAGAAAGAGGATTTGTGTAGCGAAATAATGGGGAAAAGATGAAATTGAAGATGGGTTAAGCTCAATTCGAGCTTAGATTTGATTTAGGAAGAAGAATTTGAATGAAGATGAGAGATTTAGGAAAGAAGCTTGTTCTTGTTTCTGTAGTAAGCATTACAATGGCGATTTTTAGTAGAATCATCAAGAAATCTTCATCTTCAATAGCAAATAGGAATGGCAAGGTGATGATGATGATCTCGATAAGGTTGGTTTTTTCTTTTCTTTCTTTTTCACTCATTTATTATTATTATATGATGTTATTGATTTTCAATTCACATATTTTAGGTTTCACATTTTATGATCACATTGCCCAAATATTGAATTTCGATTTAGTAGAATTATTTGCTTCTTTGATTCATTTGGACCCAAGTTATTATATTATTATACTTTTGCAACTTGCACAGAACATGAATTTGGTACTTGCTAATTGAATATGAAGTAGATTTTCCTTGATACATTTTGTCTAATAACTTGTAGACTGGGCAATTAGGCAAAAGAAACTCATTGAATCAGAGTAAAGGTGTGAAAGTTGTTAAATTTGAATTCGTGTACTGGAATAAAAAAAATTGGTGGATTTGGTTACTGAAATACGGGGCTTTTCATTGATTAGTGAAATAGGGAGTTAAGCTATAGCAATTGCAGTAGTAGAGACTAGGATTGATCTTGCTTTTACAAGCTGCTTTGAGACGTAAAACTCCAACCCTGAACTCCAAGTGGGTGTCTGTTGATTTTGCCTTCTTTATTGCTTCTCATGATTTCTTTTGTTTGTTTGCATTGCCTTTGTTTCTATGAACAAACAAAAAACGGTTTCGAGAAACAAAGACGCAATAAGGATGTTGGGTCAAAAACAAAAGAAATGCGTAGAACGAAGAGCCAAGGTTGTGGTTTTATGTCAGAGTAATGTTGATAGCATGAAAAAATGTAAATGAAGTACATGTTAAAGACTGTAAACTTTCGTACTTCCCTTTTAGTTTTCTTCTGTAAATATACTTCTTTCACAATTTGATGTGTATAGTATAATGTTTCTTATTTCCCTTATATGTTGGATTTAATAAATTGCACGAACGGGGTTTAGGTTTTACCTTTCCTGTGTATCTGGGCTAGTATTTTTTGTACTTTAATGGCTTTACTTCTTTCTAGGCTTCAAGTTTTGCCGTGACATACTTCCATACGATTAGATTGAAGATTACTTTTGTCTTCAAATAAACTGTCATCAAGAATGTTAGTATAACTGAGAAGAAATGCGAAAATCTTGTAAGTGCTACATGCCTTTATGTTTTTTGGTAGGCCAGGGAACCAATTGCTTCTATGGAGCAGACTGCTCACGAAAGACCTAAATTCAAGTTAAATTTTGATTCCTAAAATGCTATCATCATGTTGCATTTTCTATGTCTTGTAACATTGATTTTGAAAAGACGAGGGTACCCAAATATACGTCAATCTAAAAAAAATCAACCTATAAGTCCTCTTACTGAAAATGATTGTCTATGGACTGAGTCGAGACAATACAACGAATCGGTATTCACACTTTGTGTGATCTTCTACGGATACGAGATCGAGACAATACAACAATCAAAGTGTGATTACTTGATAATAGGTTTGGACTTAACCAAACTCTATAGGATAACTATCAAGTAATATGGAGTTAACGTTTGTGTAATTTACTTTAAATTATAATAACAACAATTATAATTGAGGAAAACAAAAGTAAATGACACAGCAAGATTTTGTTAACGAGGAAACCGCAAATGCAGAAAAACCCCGGGACCTAGTCCAGAATTGAATACTCTCAAAATTAAGCCGCTATACAAAATCAAACCAACTTCATATAGTTGAGACCAAGCAACTAAACCTATAGTTCACCTAGTTTCTTCAGTATCCCTGCGCTTCCGACTTTCAATAAGTGCACGCACTGGGAAAAGTTCCTTTGGTTCGTATTCAAAACAGTAAAGGAACAACATATCTGTTTGGTAGCAACTCTTTTCAATCTCAGTGATATGAGTTAGACAAAGGCTCTTCTGTTTAATCCAATAAACTCCTTTGTCGGGTTTAGATCAATCTAACAAACAACTAACAAGTAGTCGAGTTTAGATTTTGCCAATCAATAATAGGATCTATCAAGATGCTAAATACTGATGCCGATCTACGTAACAAATCAATCAAATCTACCCAAAAGATAAACCGATTATAGTTGGATCCCAGCCGATCAAGTTTTATGCACACCAAAGATTATGAACCCAAATCAGAAATCTTTTTCGTCTTCAAATCTTCTTTAATCTTCAATAAACACCTTAACACAACAACTTGAATCTCTTGTGATCAATCACACATAGAACGGAGTCTGTTAACAATGGATTATCACAAGACGTCTTTAGATCTACAAACAGTTCTAAAGATCCCGTCGACACTTTGATCTAGTTTGAGT
>JAJJMB010008772.1:0-17001 GCA_023531105.1 Papaver atlanticum
TTTACTATGCTAATGTAATTGATGAATTTACCAAATATTGTTGGATCCTTCCTTTAGCAACCAAATCTGAGTTCAAACATGCTTTTGTTTCCTTAATAAATAGAATTGAAAATATGTTCTCATTCTCAGTGATTACTATTAGAACAGATAATGGTGGAGAATTTCTATACACTTTTCTCTATCAATTCTGCTCTCTTAAAGGCATAACTCATGAGATAACCTGTCCTCATACACCAGAACAAAATGGTGTTGCTGAAATTAAGCATAAGCATCTTTTAGAAGTTACTAGAACTCTTTTATTTCAATCTGGTTTACCTCCAAATTTTTGGGTTGAAGCCTTACAAACAGAAAACTATCTCATTAACAGACTTCCAACCAAATCTATTTCTTTTCAAACTCCATTTGAAATTCTATTTCATAAAATACCATATTATAACTTCTTAAAAGTGTTTGGTTGTGCATGTTTTCCTTGGCTTAAACCTTATACATCTAACAAGCTTGAACCTAGGAGCAAACATTGTGTATTTCTTGGTTACAGCTTAAGTCAAAAGGGTTACAGATGTTATGATCCTGTCAGTCAAATAATTTATATTTCAAGGAATGTTTCTTTCAATGAGCATTCTTTTCCTTATAAGTCTATTTTACATCATGCATCTTCTTCTCTTGAGCTTCCTGTTGTGTCTCATTCTCCAATGTCTCAACCTTCTTCTACATTGTCATCCTCTGAAGTGTCTCACACCAACACTTCACTTCTTGTCCTTTCTACTGATATTGTTCCTTCTGTTACAAAGAATGATCATAACATGACAACTAGAAGCAAGAATGACATTTATACACCAAAATCCTACTCTGCCACTAAGCACAAATTGCATGTTGCTTTTCTATCTAAAGTACCAACTTGTATATCTCTTGCAAAGAAGGAGGAAGTGTGGAGAATAACTTCTGTCAATGAATATAATGCTTTCCAAGATGCTGGCACTTGGTCTTTAGTAGATCTAGTTGAAGGAATTTTTTTTTGTTGGATCGATTTGTTGAGGAAGAACAACCCTAACCTCTCCTGTCTGATACCATAATAGAGTTTATCATTAACAAATACAGTTTACACCACACATTGATTACAAAGAGATGGAATTACACACATTACTTTACAGCTGACAGACCCATACTTATATTGTGATAAGCCGACAATGTTGTTGCAGTTCACACGTACTAGATAAGTGTGTGAACTGATCACATGCACTGCACGTGATACAGCAGAGGGAAAATATTTTGAAAGATCTTAACCTTCACCACTGCATTGTTTATCCTGCACTGCGCCATTAAAAGGAAGAGTAAATGATAATAGTGAGTTGTTACGCCGCCTCATGAATTAATTGGTCATCCGTCCAAATGCAACGATTTATTACATGATGAGTTTTCTACTTGTCTTTCATTTATATTTTACAATGTACATGAAATCAGAAAGAAGATTTAAGTTGCAGTCATGAATGGAGCGTCCTCATTCCTCCCACATGAATGAACGATTCAACCAACATCTTCGAAAGACATCAACTACACGAAAAATAGTTGTCCGTAACAATCAACCGGATCTAACCCAGCTTCCATGGTGTTGTAGAACAAAAAAATTCACTACAATCTAAAACTATTAAACCTGCCAAAAAACCTTTATAGAAAAAAATTAATCCTTCCTCCGTCCTTTAATTATTTTTTTCTATTTCTACTCTCAAACATAAATAAAGAAAATAAAAAGGTACAATCATCGCAAGACTACGAATGTATGAGAAACTCAATTGTCCGAATGATATAAGAAATAGTAATGTCCCATTCGACAAAAGAAAAACATTTCAATATGATCACCACCGGTATACATCTTATTGCTGTAGATACCCAAAATGAGATGGAGAGACGGTAAGATAAGAACTAAGAAGTGCCGGAAGTCCCACCAGGGGAGGTACGAGAACAAAGAAAAGCGGGATAAATATCATGAGAGATCCGAAGGAGAGATAAGATAAGGAGCACCGCCAAAAGGGAAAGGGGGCCGCTTACTAGAGAGAAAGTTATAGTCTCCCGTTAGTAAAGTGTTAGAGGCCCGATTTACAGAGAGAAAGTTATAGTACAGTAGATAACACATCCATTTTCGTCCATAGTGCGGGTGGGAGGTAAGGGTATTGATTCCTACTATGAAAGGTTGGGTTCCCTATTTTCTCCATTTGCTAATGAGATGTACAAGAATCATGTTATTGGGATGGTGGTTGGATCAGCAGTGGAGTTGGTGAAACTGGTTGGGTTTGTACAGGGGAATGGGTGCAGTTGTGTCCAATCAAACAAAAAAAAAAAAAAAAGTCTCTGTTTTGTAAAACGTGTTGGTAAGATAGTAAGTCCTATTGTAACTAAGATACACGTGTACGAATAATATATGGTGAGAGTTGTTTATTCAAAAAATTCTCATTTATTAGTTATACTTATTACTTTATTGCTTTCTTGTTATAGTATTAACTTTTTAACCGTTATCTTTAATTTTTTGGTTAAATCGCGGATTAAAAAAATAAATTACTTCACCCAACCAATAGTGTCTGCTAAGGGGTGTTTTTGGAGGCACAAATACTAAAATACCTTTCCCTCAAAACAAAAATCGAAAAAATTAAAATCAAAAAACAAAATCATCTCTCATTTTCATCTTCACTTTTTATTAATCTCTTTTAGGATTAGGGCTTCGGAAGTGATGAAGACCATGCCGGAAGTGATGAAGACCATGCCGGTATAGATGAAGACCATGTCGGAAGTGATGAAGACCATGCCGGTAGTGATGAAGATCATGCCATGCCGGTAGTGATGAAGACCATCTCGGAAATTATTATTTTTTACATCGCCGGAAGTGATGAAGACCATGCCGGAATTGATGAAGACCATGCCGTCACTAAATGCCGGCATGCTCGGTAGAAATCTATCAATGCCAGTAGTCAAGTTAAAAAAAAAATCAATTTTTTTGATACTTTACATCATGTGCCGGCAAAGAAATTTAAGCTACATACTATGCCGTTAGTAGTACCGGCTGCTCGAGAATTAACTGATTGTGCCGGCAGTGGAAATTTCAAAACCAGGAAAAAAAAAATCAAAACGGAAAAAATTTCTATGAGACGTGAGGGGCTACGCCCCCCCGGACCCCCCGGATAGTTGCAAACATTTATGAAAAGTCCCAGCAAATGCCGGCATGGTTTTTTCGGTTGAATATAATGCCGGCTAGCCTTTTAAAATGGGGGATATTGCTCGGGCGGCATTGTGCTGGCATTGTATTCATACTTCGTCCATGCCGGCACCGAGCTATTTCAGCTGCAACAATGGTGGATTCAAAGAAAAAAAATCAAATTTTCAACACATTGGCACCTTTACCTGTGTATTGGGAGTGCTTTTACAATCATCCTCCATTTTTACCAAAAAAAGTTCCCTCTCAATTTTTTTCCCTCCTTCTACTCTCACCTCACTCACCCAAATTCAAATAAAAATACACACTAATCATTTAACAAATACTTAAGATTTTTACTAATTATAATTAACCACTAAACCTGATTAGTGAGGGGTAAATTAGGAATTATATAAAATACTTAGATAAGGGTTGACCCTGATTTGATATTTGGATCTAGTTTTTGTCTTTTTCCTCTATCCTCCAATTAGTTTTGATATCCCCAATTGCGCGTTCAAAAAAAAGAGGCAACATAATAAGGTAACACCATAATTGGTAAAAGAAAAGCTTCCGAAAGAAAGAAAAAAAAAAAGGTAAAAGAGTGATTTATGAATCACTTTTGCTATGTAAGAATTTTGAGGGTGTTATGTTAATCAAGCAGTGACAAATGGACCACACCAGAAATGTTTTCGCATATAAGCTCTAAAAACAAAGTATTACCAACTTCAGCACTATGGGGTTGTATTACTGTGCTTCCGCTAAACTAGACCATTCTGTTGTAGAGAACTTTGGCGATTAGTGTAGCTTTGAAAATTTTCATCGAACCATCAGATTTTAGTTTTACTTTGCAGACTCATTTGCACCCCAAGATGGAACTCAAAAACATATTCTAAACCAGTGAGCTGACACTCATCGCGTGCTTGAGGAAAAGATCATTAGAGAATGCCAATATCCTGTTTGGATATACAATATCGTTCCTGTTATGGATTTCACAAACCTAAACAAAGCTGGTCCAAAGTTGACCTATCACCTGACATCCAAACAATGTCTGCCGACTAATTTTCGATTTCTTTTAATCTGGTGACAAGAGGACATTTAGTTTCCTCTAACATCTCGAGTAACTGACCAAAAAAAAAATTGAATCCACCAACAAGAGCAAAACTAAACCGGGATTGTGTCGCCTTTATTGAGTTTTTTAATCATCCTCTTTACTTGTAAGAGGATGAGGTGAAGATTATGTAGTCATTACATTCATGGGACATTAAATGTATAGGACACGACCAATGCTTCTTGGATGCAAAATTTGTGAAACTGGTGTTGATCCGTTAGGGCAGGCGTGATGTAAATTCCAATGTCTCCATATATAACTTAATGCGTGATGTGTTCTGTAACTTCTGTTTCATGTATTTTACAGTGTACATGAAACGAGGGGCAACAATCAGGCTTAGGCTTCAGTCATGGATAGAGCATCCACGCTCTACCCTGTAGGCTATAACATTGCGCCCTGGTTTCGTGCTAAATCAATGTCCATCGATTTTCTGGTCATTGAATCAACCAGACCGAACTCAGCTTTAAATTTTTTGTGTTGTTCATGGAGTCTCTCGATTCTATGAGATATCAGAGAGAAGGTCCAAGGAATGGATCGTGTTCTTGCAACTGGCTCTTGATCCTATCTTGCGTAGTCTCTTAAAAGTAAACATCATGTAAACAACTGATGCCATGACCAGAACCCACCACCTTTACTTGACCGGAACAAGGAGACTCGTACCCATAACGCGGTGACAAAAGTAGGTACTTGTAATTTTGTATAGGGTACACTCATTGCCCCATCTTCACCATCAGGGAAGGTCGAGGCTGAGAAGAGCGATGAAGAATACAGTTCGTAGTCAAGAAAACCATGTATCAACATTAAGATTGAAAGATGAAATCAACGTGATCTAAGCTTCTTCTACAATTTTGAACAATTTTAGTGAAACTACTGGAATAAAAATTATTTCAATACAGACACTTGGTGGTCAAAATACTATAAAACAATTTTATTAATTTCAGTTATTACGCTTGTTAAAGGCAAATATACATCGAAAGCTAAATACTAAATCTACCTTTGTTGACTATGTTGTGTCACATTTGAAAGAAAACAACCCGGCAGTTTAGTGATTTTGTAAGTACATTCAAATATTGGTTTTATCGATACCAGAATGTTTTCGATGGGTTATCTAACTTTAAAGCCACCACTCATTCACAGTCGGGCACCCCACTTTATTCATATTTAGCTTTCTCTACTATCTCATCAAATGGACAAGTGCAAGAACTGGTTTTGGACCTTCCTTCTTTAGCATTTGTTACTTAATCGGTTTAAATATCTTACTCTTGCTGCCTATTTGTATGCTCATAGGAGCATGTCATGTCAAAAGGGTTGTACATCCAGGAAATTCATGGAAGCCTAAATGCGTGATACATGAAAAAAATGCTTTTTCGGTACATGAAAGGAGAAGCAAAATTAAATTTCACGCGAATTGAGCAAAGAGTACCCATCACCCTACCGCGCACTGCATTATTCAAATCCTGGTTACAAACTCATTTGGTGTATATGCTCTTTGGACATGCAAGGAGGCAAAATGATTTCAATACAGACCACTAAATAACCCTCCCTTGAAGACTAAAGAAAAGAGTATATTGTCATCATGTAAAACATGCCTAAGAAAAACGATACTAGCAAATCTGGTGTAGGAGAAGATATGTCATCAACTTCCGTTAACAAGTCAATTAAACTGCAACTAAAGAAAGAATAGTACTTAAACTTGAAGATTTGAGTGAAATTGATCGAAACATTCAACGTAATTGCAGATTGTCTACTACAAATGTGCTTAGAACAAAACAAGTCAATGGGAATGGTAATGCAATCAAAAATCGTCAAACTACTCTTCTGCAGTAAAAGATATCCTAGATTCCTACACCTTGATGGCATACTTCCTCATTGGAAAGTACATTTCCTTCTTCTTCTCGCGTTCTGTCTTCAATGACAACTGCACATATTATTCCAATTGGGATTATTCTTTCAAAAAAAACAAAAACAAAACAGGAGACTAGCATTTTAAGAGACCACGCAATCCGGAAATGTAAATTGAATAACAGCATATGTGAATTAGATATCAATACAAGTTCTAACAAACAGTTAATTCCAGCCAACCTCAAAAAAATGTTTCAGCCGATTCAACCAATTATCAAACAACCTAGGTGATTAGGGGACATATACTGCTTCAAATATAACAAACTCCAACTCACCAAAAAAGCAGCCGAGACAATTTTTCAGGTCAGACAAAATTGTGAGCTACAGAAAAGAATTACAAGTTCTAACAAACGGTAATTCCAGCCAACCTAGAAAAATGTTTCAGCCGGTTATCAAACAACCTAGGTGATTAGGGAACATATACTGCTTCAAATTTAACAAACTCCAACTCACTAAAAAAGCAGCCGAGACAATTTTTCAGGTCAGACAAAATTGTGAGATACAGAACAGTTTTGCAATAATGAAAATCACAATTAACAAGACTTTTTATGGAACCACCTAAAAGACTAAGTTCAAGTATGAAAGGTAAAACATAGAGTGGAACATCAAATACCACCAGAAGGATCACATGCATGACACTTCAACAACTAAATCCTAAAACAATGACCACGAAATCCTTGCTTAAATGATCTCTCTACAACTAATGGGCACAGAAATCCACCATTGTAACAACATATTTTAACCACACCAGATAAAAATGTAAAACACCTATATGCCTTTACAGGAGTTCCGACTTCAAAAATTAAGCTAGCTTAATTATTGACGTCAAACATACGCATTAACAGATCTCTTTTGTGCCGTAAACAAAAATGCTTCTCGATGAACATTGGACACCATCCAACTCTCGTACCCAATTTTCACATCATCTTACCACACCAGCGACTAATCAACGTTAAAGTCAAACATTCAAAAACATCACCAGGGTTATGAAAAAGAAATTTTGAACTCAGAGAAAAAGTATGAATAGCGTCAAATAGAATCACGATATTTCCTCCTACTAGCATCGGTGATCTTACTAGATACCCATTGAATTGCAGTTTTGAACCCCCATTTTGACACAATTGATCAGCATCTCCAAATTGTTCACATTCAATTTCCTCCTACTAGCATCGGCATATTTGACATACAGTTTTTTACTATCATCTAACCATATGAACAATTGTAGTAGTGTAATGTACAAATAAAACGCATCCTAATTTCATTTTCCATGTGAAAAACAACACAAATTACCGAACAGCAAAATGACCCAAATCACATACCTGGTGCTTAGTAAGACGTCTACGAATAGCTCTAGTTTTCTTAGGACGAAGATCAAGTGGCAAAAACTTCTTGTTCTTGTAAGCATCCCTAAGTGCTAACTTCTGCTTCTGAGATATAACTGTCAATACTTGCGCAATCGATAACCTCACCACTTTACTACATCACCCATCAAATTCAACACAAAACCCCTAATTAGACAAACAAATCCAAAAAAAAAAAAAAAAAAAAAATCTAATTTCTGCAACATCAATCAAAATACATACATCTTGGAGAGTTTGTTAGGAGCACCACCAGTAACCTTAGCAACACGAAGTAAAGCAAGTTCAGCTTTCAGATCTTTCAACTGGTTTAATAAATCTGCCTTGGACTTGGCCCTGAGTTCATGAACCTTAATTCTTGCTGCAAAAAAGGAAAAAAAAAAAATTGAGGTGGAAATCAATGAAATTAGTATGTAGAAATTGAGAAATTGTTAGTAAAACAAGATTTCTTTTAATAAAAGATGATTAAAATTTCTTCTTTCTTACCCATTTCTGCGCAGCTAAATTTGCTTCTCTACTCGAACCTATAAGCAGCTGGGGGTGGAGAAGTTGAATCAAAGGGAAATCGTTTCTCTAGGGTTTTAAAGGATCCGTAGGAAGAAAGGGCCCAATATTTTATCTGGGCCTGGACCAGTGTTCTCTGGTTGGACCTTAGAGTTAGGGGTGAGGAAACACCCAACCGGCGAATTTTACCCAAATCAATCCGCATTTTGGAGGGTTAATACCGGATCTGTCTCTCGGCGGATTGGACATGGGTGAATTTTTGAAACCTGCAGTTTTTACAGGTTGGAGTATCAATTTTGAATTGATTAGAGGCATTTATATCAATGTATTCATTTTAATTTTGGTTGTCGGAAACAAGTCGTGTTACTCTTGCTATGTTGTAAGTGTAACTACTTAAATTCTAACAATATTAGTTTTAAGGCTAAGTTATATTACCCTTGTTAAATATTTACCTATTTTTATTTATTATTTTTAACATCCATAAATCCATTTGTATACGATTCGCTCATTCGTTCACCGCAGGTGTCAAATCTGACGGATAAGGTATTTGACATGGATGACAATCTCAAATCCACCTATGGACTGGATGTGGGTGACACCAAATCCGTGTTCCCCCGTCCACTGCTCAGTTATCACCCATAATTAGAGTTAGAGGTGGAGTTTGAAGTTGAACATGCTGGAGCTTGGAGTAATGAGCAAGTACCCTGTGCTATGTACTGATATACATATGCAATGAACGAAGATATGAGAATTTTATGGTTCACAATGGAAAACTTTAGATTCCAAGTAAAGCGTGTTTATCGTTCATCATTTTTATTGGTTTAATAGTCCTAGATATTATTCACGATTTATCTCATTTCACTTTTAGTAATAAAGCAACATGTTAATAATACTTGTAAATATATTCAATATTCTTCTTTTCCGAATCAGGAAGAATACATCTTGTTCAAACTGAAGAAAAAAAATTGTTGTGTCATCCAATTCTTGTTTATTATCATAGTCCGATAATTATATTAGTCCATTTATGAGTTGGTGTCGCATAACTAAACACTTATAATTACAACGAGCATCTTTTATAAACTCTTTCTGAGATCGTTACATGGCCACCAATATGGATGTCGTGCTCTTCAAATTCTTTTATCTAACCAATTCAATTTTCTCCAACATCTTAAAAATTATGTATCTGACAGCATGTTTGGTTCAAGGAATTGGATTCTTAGTAATCCAATTCCGGGGGAGTTTGACCCATTCCTTGAACCAAATAACCCAAATCAACTCTATGTAATTGGAAATTTTGATTCATAGGAATCTAATTCCCTCCAAAATAATAGATTTTAATTGCATTTGTTTAATAGTGCAATGGAATTGGATTCTAGGGTAAAAACAAAAGTAATTGGATTACCTCAACCAAACGCTAATTTTTTGGATTGAATCCAATTCCAGGAATTGGATTACCCCATAATTTGTATTCCTAGGAATCTAATTCTTCCAACCAAACGAGATGTGAATGTGAAAAAATGAAGATGGGATATTTCTTATATAATATGATCATTAAAGGAATGATTAATTAGCATATCAAACAACGAAATTTATTTTGTCTTAGTTAGCATAAAATTATATTAGCAGTTATAAAGAATCAACATCATCTTCTAAACTGTAAAAAAAACCACAAACATTTTACATGAGTGCATGCTTAATAACTGCTATCCAAGAGAATGAGATTATCACTCTAATGCAAACTTATAAGGAGATCCAGGAGGTTAACTCCAATGCAAACTTATAAGGAAATCCAGGAGGTTAAAACTGGATGAGATTAACACTTCAAATTTTTAGAATTATTTAGACTTTAATACCCAATTACATGACCAAAGTTGCATTTAGGTCCTACAAACAAATATTAGAGTTTGGTACCTAGGATAGTAGTTACCATTATAAAAATAATGTTACTCTTAATTAATTTATATTTAATTAACGGCGTCGGTTACTGTTAGTACGTGATTCACACGTGCAACAAAAACTCTGATATTTTTGAATCTTAATTTAGTCATGTTTCAAACAAATCAGGGAAAGGGAGGATTCTCCCTTACAAGCACAGTCTGTGATCAACAAATTGTATTTCGAAGACCTGGAGATTTGGATAACATTGAACACTTGGAGATTACCCTATTAAGGAGCGAGGAAGAAAAGTATCAAGGAAAAGGTTTTCCAAACATTTAAAAACAATTTCATCATAAATCTCCTTAGCCACTGAGCCGAAATTATGGTAAAAGGTGTACAGTGGATAGGATGCAATACGATGTAGTTGTGAATGAAATTATGAAGAATAGGCAGACGTGAAAGACGAATTAGTCTAATCGCAGCCGTTTTTCAAGGATATTTTTACTCGTACACGTGTCTAATATACTGTATAATGGTTGGGTTAGTAAATAAATTGAAAATGAATACTAAGTTGGTCATTTCCGTATTTAACCTTATTTTGCGTCAACTATGGTCCAGGGTACTAAACTCTAGTATTGAATTTTTTGAGATCGAAACATAACTTTGGTCACTCTTATAAGTATTACATTATAAACAACCCTTGTTTTTATCATCACAAGAAATTTGCTAAAAAAGATATCTTGGTCACTTACCCTTCTTAACAGACTAAAACATTACTGGTATTTAAGTTACTTATGTATACTGATACATGAGGAATTAACGGAACAAAAATAGCGTTTAGCTTATGTTGGGCTTGAGAAATTTGTACTTAAACAACAGCTGAAGCTCGTGGCTGGTTGAGGAATAATTTTTTTATTTCTTTTATGGTGATGTTACTTGAACAACGGTCGAAGCTCGGCTGGTTGGGAAAGAAATTTTTGGTTTGTTTAATCGGTAAAACGTTGGCGTTAATTAGTTTCAAGCACAGGTCTTTCGTTTTTTTGTTAAATTGTTGTAATGGTATTTGGTAATACAAAGGAGTAACATGAGTATAAACTTCGTTAAAATAGTCTGAAATTTGCAAACAACCTTTGTTTTTTTGTATGTTTGTGTGTGCATTTTAGTATTTTGATTTAAAATAGTTGTTGTATGGGCAAGTCCAATGGTGTTCTTGCAAAAAGGGTGAAATGTCAAATCCAATGGCATTTTCTCATCCTCACATTTTCTAACATTTTCTAAGGTATGTTGTCAGGTTTCATGAAAGATAACTTTGAATCCAAACTAAAACGTCATTTCGAACATCATTCAGTCTTTTGATTGATTTTGTTTCCAAAGTCTCTACATCCTGTGACTGCAACTGCAAAATAAAACATAATGACATAGTGACCCATAGACTGCACTATGCAAAATTGAATCTGCCGACCTAAATCAAGAGACTGCAAAGGACAAGAATAAATTTATTGTACTAGACTTCAACCAAATATTATATATACATTTACTTAACTAGTGGTTGGGTTTCTTTTCTTTTGCTCGCTTTTGGAGATTTTGGCTCTCACAATTAATAATCCTACAACATAAGTTTTGTTGTACGGTAAATTTATTGATTTGATTTAACAAAGAATAAAGAATACAACAAACCAAAACAAAAATTACAACAACAAGCAAAAATGAAAAACAAGATGCATGAAACGACCTTCGTACGTCCTTTAGTTAGAGTTGTAGATCTAAATTAGAATTCAGTTAATATTTTAATAATTTTTTTTAGAGGAAACAAAAAATGAAAGCACAAAAAAATAGAAAAGAAAATATATCATTTACTTCTTTAATATATTTTTGATACATGGATTAAAAGAAGGACAAAAATATTTATAGACGCTTCGGTGTGCACACTGTACCAGGCATAAAGATACTAAATGAATGGAACTCTTAATGAAAATCCAGACCCATTGGCTAATGGTTAGTAGTACCAAGATAACCAACTTATTCAAATTAAAAGAAAACTTCAAGAAGTAACTAATCATTGAGTTCCGCAAGCAAAAATTGAAATAATAGTTACCTTTGTCCATCTGCTGATATTGATATATTCATCTTGAAATCTTGTAGTCGACTACTTTTAATTTTCTCCAACATCTTAAGAGTTTATCCAAAACTATCACAAAAGGGTGAGTGTTTATTGCTTTTATCTAACAAAGGATTTGATTCATTATTTCCTTGGAAAAATATTACCAATTGACACAAGTCAATATCATCTTATATATAAGAAAAGATTTATTTGTTTTGCATCAGAGCATGCTTAATAACTTCTTGTATGTTCTTTCTTTCTTTTTTTGTTGAAGAAGTTAATAAAACATGCTTAAAAACTGATAACCTAATGAGAAAAAAAACTAATAAATTTATTTTAATGGACAGCTTTAAAGAAACAATGCTCGAAGTTAATGTGAGGATCGGTAGTAAAATCGAAATTATTTTTTCATCCGTTTTTACTATAAGGTAAGAAATATTTCTTGAAAGTTACCAACTCATGAACCGTTCGAAACAAACTAAAACACTGATATTAGTTTGTTCATACATACTAAGTGCTTACCGCAGACAAAGAATTTAGCTATGTCGGGCTTGGGATGAAATATTATAAAATCACTTGAAGCCGGGCTTGGCTGATTATGGAAGAAATAAAGAGAAATTGGGTCTATTGCCCACGAATACCTAAAGCATGGTTCTAATAGACATGTAAACATTGGGAACGGGTGAAATGGACACCAAAAATCGTAGACAATGATGTCCCTAATCTAAATATTGTTTTCTTCATATTATAATTTTTCTTTCTTCAATTTAAAAACAATCACAAAAAAAATAAATCATAACTTGCAAAATATAAGTCGGATTTTAACAAAACTTATATATTTGAAAAAGGGTTTTTGATGATTTACAAAACAAGATCCATCATTGTTCATGGTAAATTCCAAAGTTTTTTTTTTCGAAATAGAAATAGGTAAGATGAAACTGGTTGCATCCTAACTTAAACTTAGATAGAATTATTATTTCAAAAAATAGATGGAATGAAACAGGATGCATCCTCATATAAACTAAGAAATATAAATTATTTGAAAAACAACTAGAATGGAAATGAATGCATCCTTTTTTTTCTTTTTCTTTTTTGTTTTGATCGGACAGTCGGGAAAAAAATAATCAAAAGTTCCATTGAAAATGAATGCATCCTATCCTAAAACTAAAGGTATAAAAATTATCTAAAAATTAGCTAGCATGAAACTGGATACATCCCGACTTAAACTAAAACTAAGAAAAATTATTTGAAAATAGCTTGGATGAAACTGGTTACATCCTTATTTAAACTAAGATACAAAAAAATTTATGCAAAACATAGCTAGTATAAAACTGGATGCATCCTGGCTTAAAATAAAAATAAAAATGAGAATAATAGAAGTATAACATGATGAATCCAGGTACATCCTTAGTTAACCAATAAAAATTTCGGTTCATCTTTGGTTGCCAATATTAAGTGAGATCATCCTTATATATACGACAACCACGGCTGCCCCAACATTCAACACAAACAAAGAACCAACCACCATCACTACAAAACACTAAGTACAAGACCACCGCCTTCAATAGTAACAAATTTATAATATGCACCACCACTACCAAATACTATTTCCATCTTTATGTATCATCACCAACTCCAGTAGTAAGAACTAATTTAACACCACTGGATATAAAACTTTGTATCAACATTGTTGTTGGTTGCTGCGGAGATTGAATTTCTGGGTCATAAACGGATAGACCCAAAAAGTGTGAGTTCAGAAAGACAAACAAGCAAACGAATCAGGAGTCTACTTTTCATTAGGGAAGATCTTAAGGAATGTCATAACATTCTACAACTTATAGACACTTTTAGTAAAGCTTCATGGCAGTTGATTAACTTTGATAAATCAGGAGTCTTTTTCAGTAAAAAAAGTTCAACCTAAACATCAGAAACTGATTAGTAAATTACTTAAAATAAAAAAAAAAAAAATTGATCTAAAGGACTCTTATTTAGGAACTCCTCTCTTTATAAATAAAGCAAAAATAAAACTCTTTAAAGGCATAATAGAAAAGATGGAACACAAAGTGCAAGGTTGGATAGGTTAAGTATTAACTCAAGCTAATAAAATGGTCCTTAGCAAAGCAATCCTGGCAAGTATGGCTAGTTATCAAATGAGTTATTTTATTCTTCCAAAAAAAATTGATGTTTTGCAAAGAGACTTCTGGTGGGGAAAAGAAACAATTACAAAGGATTACCCAAAATCCTATCCATGTTTATGTAAACCTATCAGCAAAGGTGGTCTAGGGTTCAGGAATGCTCATAAGTTCAACTTAGCCTTGATAACTAAACTATCTTGGGGACTTTTGACTGAGCGTAAGGCTCTTTGGGTGACTCAGCTTAAACCTAGATATTTCAAGAGATCCTCTGCTTTTAAAGCTAAAATCCCTTCCACTAGTTCTTGTATTTGGAAATGTATAAGTAAGGGGATCAAGCTAGTAGAACAAAACATCATATGGGAAGTAGGAGATGGCAATAACATTAATATTTGGGAAGATAATTGGATTTCTAAACTATAAGAAAACCTTAGTATCTACAAAACTGTTACCAACTCTCATTTAACACTTGTGAAGGATCTAATTGATCCAATCACCAATAAGTGGAATTCTACTTTAATTTTTGAATTGTTTCCAGGACACATTGCTAGACAAATCAATAACATTAGAATTCCTTTAGATAACAATTTGGAAGCCAAACCAGATATTCTTAGATGGCTACTCACTAACTCAGGAAAATTCACAGTCAAATCCATGTATAACAAGTTAAACGAAAGAACAGTGAACAATTATAACCTAGGGCAGCCAGACTCTTTCTGGAAAGTTTTATGGAATTTAAATGTATCTCAAAGAATTACGATTTTCACCTGGAAGTGTTTACAAAATGTTGTTTCTGCTAATCTAAAGTTATCTAGATTTATGAAGGATATAACACCTAACTGTACTTTTGGATGTCTGGAACAAAAATCTATAGATCATCTCTTTCTTCACTGTCCATATGCTAAGTCAGTTTGGGCATCAGAGCCATTCCCAGTTGATCTGAATTTTGATAGATCTATCACATTTATAGATGTCTGTAAAGACTGGATAGGAAAGGAAGACCCAATTATCCCCATAGAAATAATCATGACAAAAGTTTGGTTTATATGGAAGGAAAGATGCAACAGATCTTTTGAAAACAATCATCAAACACATACTCAACTAGATCTAAAAATACAAAGACATTTAGACTTCTGGTACAAGGACAAATATTCGACCAAACATGTTTCAACTGGTAAAGTGGAAAAACCTAGATGGATAGCTCCTAGATGTTCACATAAGAAACTCAACTTAGATGCAGTATGGATTTCTATGAATGCACCAGCAGGTTTTTCTTTAATCTTTGCCGTGTTGCCGATTTATATGCTCTTAGGAACATGTCAAAAGGGTTGTGCATCCGGGTAATTCATGGGAGACAAAATGCGTTATACATGAAAAAAGCTTATTTGGTACATGAAATGAGGAGCAAAATTATATTTCAAGCATGAGTAAAGCCGAGAGCATCCTCGTTACAAACTGAATTGGCGTCGAGTCTAAAGATATTAATTACATGGTGAAGATGTCTACCACAATCTCGATTCTACGAGATCTCAAAGAGGGAAAAACAACCAAACATGCTCTTTGGATTCTTTTTCTCGCTTTCCATCTTCAATGATAACTGCATATATGTCAGAGGAGCATTCAGTATATTTCAGGAAAACAAAAACAAAACAGGAGAGTAGCATAACGCAGTTGACTTCCGATCAACTAGTAGCCTAGATTTAAGGCAGTCTATTCATGAAATAATTCCACTGAGTTTTTGAACTTATGCGGGAAAAGTTTACTAAATCTTTGTTACGACACCAGGTTTGCACTCTCCAATGTTATCGGAATGCTTATCGGATCTCACCTGTCCCAGAGGTTGACACCAAACAGAATTGGACATGCTCTGTTTCTTCTGTCCCCACCATAATGGGTGAAAACCACTAGCTAATGGCTAGCTCCCATTCAGTAACTTTATTCTTTATAATTTTATTATTTGCTAATAAACATATAAGGTTGCATGAAGTTCCTCTGTATAAGATTTTTCTTAACTGATAATAGGATTTTGCCTGGGGTAATGATGTTACTCCGTGAATTGATTTGTCATGCGAGAGAAATTCTAAAACAAAAGCAACAACCTTAAAACATTTCTTATATCAGTAAAAGCCTATAACCTTTGTTGTTGTTTTAATAAATATATAAGAAAGAAGATATATACTACCTCCGTCCCACTATTAGTTTACCTAGTAGTATAATTTAAAAATGATTTATCTTTCAAGCTATATCACGGTTATTCATAAATTTTATATCATTTAAAAGCATTTTAAAACACCTACGTAACGGATATAAACATGAGTATCAAATGATATAAAATCAACTATTAATGAGACAAAATCTATAAAAAAAATACGTCAACTAATAATGGGACGGAGAAAGTATTACTAAAGAGAGCAGAATTTCAAAGACTGCAAGAGGTACGTAGTAACAATGAAGTTTAGGAAGATTACCAAAATATAGAATCCCAATCAAAAAGTGTATTCGAATAGTTGATTTTTAGTCTATTTCCGGTCACAAGTGCCTCAGCTAGAACACAAGATTTAGCTTTAAACTCCAAATCTTTGACCAATGTTCTACTATTTCTTTCCCTCGAGGAAGCATATAGCTTTATTATGTTTATCCTATCTAAACCAACCATTTCCAGGACTCCGGAGTTTTAAAGAAACCTAATTAATTGAGAAGAAAACCATTTTTTGGTACCTCTCCATAGCATGCTGCAGAGAAATTTAGCTTCTTCCAATGTTTCACCAAATTGTAGAATACCAAATCCCTCTTCAACACCATTTAGACATATTTGTTTTCTCTCATTTCGAATACCT
>JAJJMB010008772.1:17011-44927 GCA_023531105.1 Papaver atlanticum
TATTTCTCTAAAAATACCTACAAAGACATAAAATAACAAAATAAATACAAAATCGAACACTAACAATATATACAATTGAGACAAATTAGACACAATAATGCGTCTATCAATACACAGCTTTTACTAGCATGGCAATCGGAGCGTTGTTAGCCCAGGAACTTGATAACGATCAGTTATGTCCGATCCATTATATCAGCAGAGGATACAGAGACGCGAAATTCAGATATTCAAAGGCGGAACAAGCATGTTTAGCGCTCATTTATGCCACACAGAAATTGAGATTGTATTTGCTCGCTCATGAGACAATAGTGGTAGCAACCACTAATCCAATCGCTTAAATAGCCACCAAGCCAGTCCTATCCGGCAGGACAGCTCGATGGTTATTACAGTTATTCGATTTTAAGTTATATTCCCGAAGAACAGCCTATAATCGATAACCCGCAGAAATACCTACGATTTTTTCTCCGTGTTTTGATATATCAAGGTGAACAGGAACAAATCTATTACCTGAACTTATATTCCTGAAGAACATCCTATAATTATGAATCACCTCACAATAATCTTAATCGACTAGCGAAGCAAGATATTGCGGAATCACAAACGATGAGACGAATATGTTTGTAACTTATTTTCTATCTTGCCTATCGGAGAAATTAATATCAAGCCAATCTTACGATTGTACTCAAATACGATAGAAACAGCAAGATCAGATCACGCAACTACAAATAAAATGGTTGGGTCTGGCTTCACAATCCTAATGAAGTCTTCAAGTTGTTAACCTACAGGGTCTTGATAGAAACCTAAGGTTAAAAGAGAATCGACTCTAGCTTATACAACTAGTATCACACAGGAGGTGTGGGGATTAGGTTTCCCAGTTGCTATAGTTCTCCTTTATATAGTGTCCAAATCAGGGTTTGCAATCTAAGTTACCCTGGTAACAAAGCATTCAATATTCACCGTTAAATGAAAACCTGATTAGAATCAAGCTAATTAATATCTTTCAACCGTTAGATCGAACTTAGCTTGTCATACACAAATGAAATGCACGTTCATTTAGGTTTGGGTAACCGTACCTAAACGTGTACACCTAGTTGGTTCAACAATAGTTAACCAATGGTTAGCCATATGAGCACTTTCATATCAACCTTGTTCATCTTAACCATAACTAGTTCAAGTGACTCAAATGAACTAGTTTGAGAGTTGTTCAATTGCTTAGATATCATAGAAGTATACAAGACACAATCGAAGCAAAAACGATTTTGATTCACTCGAATCAATTCATGAACATTATAGCCACGGTTTGCAAATATGCATTCCTTAATTTATAAATGTCTTTGTCCACGAATAAACCGTTTTTAGAAAATAACCCACTTAAGTACGCATATGGGTACGCATACTTAAGTACCCGGACTGAGCTTGTTTTCAGTTCACAAACTCCAGCGAAAATTCACGGGATGTGAACTTCCGACAATACACTACAGGTACGCGTACTTAGCTCCGGTCATCCTAAACCAACAAAGTACGCATACTTTGGTTCAAGGATTTTGGACTTACACAAGTATGAGTTCACATACAATGTTTATAACCATTAAAGGTTATCTATTTTAAACTCTCATTTCAATCATTGAAACATTCTTAGAGGATGTTATATAGTTGTTATTCACAAACTATGTTTCATCAAAGCGAATTTAAAGAAATTGAAACGTTCAACATGACTTTCGTCACGAGTAAAGATGAACTTGGCCAAAGCGAAAGCTTACCAACACATATTTCGAGAAATAGATCAGCGAGATAAACTCGGCTCGAAATAGCAAATGTGTATAATCGAAGTCTATATAGCAATACGACTTTTGTCTCAAGATAGGAGATAGAGTAGATAGACTTTTGAGTGATAGATAAGTTCAAGTCTCCTCATACCTTTTTGTCGATGAAGTTCCACCAGTTCCTTGAGTAGTTCTTCGTCTTTGTATGATGAACGCCGTGGAGTCTAGAGGTCAACTACACTTACTATCCTAGTCCGAGACTTAGCTATAGTAGACTAGAAATCAAGACTTATAGTTTTGGCAACTAAACTTGACAAACAAGTTTGAGATAACAACGCTTGCGAGTTCGACCGAGCATTGCTCTAACAATCTCCCGCTTTGTCAATTTTAGTGAACAAACTATCAATACATATGGAATACAAAATAAATAAAATTTGCAGCTTCTCATCCACATGCTTGATCTCCTTGGCTCTTCAACATTACTCGAAATCTTCGTCACTTTCAAGTACTCCAATGATTCCAAAGATATTCGAATCAGCATCACCGTTGTTGAAGATCCGTAGCCATAACAATGAGAAAACAATAACTCTCAATCATGGTTACACAGTGTCATAGTATTATTACACAGCATCAAAGTTCAATTGTATCACAACTTCGACAACAATACTATGGTGATATGTATCACTCCCCCTTAGTCAATACTCCATCTTACATGGAAACCACTCCCCCTTACATAATGATCTGAAAACCATATGTATTTGTAGTGTGAACTATACATTAATTCTACCCCTTTTTGTCAATTAAATTTGCAAAGGTACGAAAACTAGTGGGATCCTAATGAAATTTCCATCAAGACATTTCATGACCAAAAGAAAGTACATATCAACTTTTTAGATGCAATCATATAGCCGAAACTAAATGCACTCATCAAAGAGTTTATAAAGATACAAGATAACCCCTATAATATTCCACAGCCGCACTCCCTACAATGATTTGGCAATTAAGCACAAGTTCAATTAAGAACTCTCCCCCATAAAATGTCATTCAGAAAGAACAACAAGAGCAACCTTACTGTCATAAGAAAACAAGGATTTCTTTGGACATTAACAAATCATATAAGAATATGAATTTGTATCCAAAAACTCAATTAAATTAACCACAAGAAAATCCATGATTAATTTAATCGGAAATGCTCACATAAGAGAACTTACGGAGCTGCACAGTATTTAACATAAGAATATGGTTCAGGGAAGATCAATACTGCAGAATAACCAAATATTCATTCTATTCTGTATCACCATTTGCACAATGACATATAATAGACTTAATCTTTGTAAACAAAAGCTCATCCTATCTTCCATCAATATTTGCATAATGACATAATGGGCTTATTTTTTGTTTGTCAAAATTTCATTCAATCCTTTATCAATACTTGCATATCGACATATGAAAGACTTAACTTTCGACTACGTATGGGATAATCACAGTTCACAGATGAAAACGCACATATCCCATAACAAGTTGCAATATATAAAACCATAAAGATTAATACCTCAAAAATCATCTTCCAAATCAACTTTAGAATTTAAACAAATAAATCTACAAACATTGTAAGATGAAAACGTTATACATAGCTATGGGTAATCACAAAACCGGCTATTCCAAACCCTAGTTATCCTTCTTAAAAACACAAGAATAAATTCTCATAAGATGTTTCCTAGACATTGTCAAAATAGCTCTTAGAGAACACAAAAAAACATTAAGCATGGCTAGCAACAAGAGATTGAACAAGGACGAGCTCATCACTTGCTTTCTTCAGTTCTTTTTTCATAAATTCAAGATTCCCTGTTGCAATTCCAAGTTGTTAACGTACGACCTCAAAATCTCGAAGAAGACTTCCTACCAGTTGAGATGACATCTGAACTGTTACCATGATCAACAGCATGATAGCAGGTTATGAAAACAGGGTTATCGTGAAACTCGATATTCTTGCCCTTCTCAACTTTGTCTTCCTTGTTGCATCCATCCATTATGCACACAAAAATTCAGGTGAACTTTTTGACGTTTCGGAACGTGTATGTATCAAGGAGGAGCATGATACATATGTATATATATGACTGTTTAATAGGAAACCCTAGGGAAACTCGTATATGTTCCGTTCGGGTTAGGAGGACGTGTACTTATGGTTACAAACTTGGTACACGACCAAGAGAGTAATTGAGCCAAATTTAGAAGGAGTCTTGAAGAACTCAAGGATCCATTCTAAACATATTGATGACATTCTTAGTTCAAAAGAACATAAGATAGTTGTTGATAAATAACAACTGTTTTGAACAAGGAAAGGCAATCAAACAAGGAATTGTTCTCAAGAGCGTATGATCAATCAACATTACATCATGTAAAGTACTGGAGCAAGTCTCAACAGTTTTATGATCATGATTATGCAAAGAAAAAAAAGGAAGAAACAGAAAACAAAAATCAACGACTACTTTCTCAAGACACAAATATTTTCTTGAGAAATATGAGCATCCTTCCATAATTACAAGAAGGATGCTATATTGAGTAGTCAAGCTGTATTTTGATGAGCATTTTGCTCATCAAGAATATTTACATCTTCTCTCTTTCCTTCATGAAGATTTCAGAAAAATCACTAGGATTAGTCAAAAGAGATTTAAACAGAGGGGGACAGGGAATACCTGAAACCGCTGCTTTCCTTGCCTTCTTAATACTCTGATTAAGTCTGTTTATGCTAATCTTGAGCTCCGAGACTCGATTATTGATATGAATGAAGTAAGGAGTAGACACTCTGGATTCAAGGCCTTCTTCAGAGAGAGTAGAGGAACTTGAACCTTTTTTCTTTCTCCTATGCCTTTTTCTCTTCTTAGAGGGATTTAAAGAGTCAGTTTCCCATCTAACGTTCTTCCTTCTACAATTGTAGGCGTTTTTAGTCTCAAAATCATAATCAAGAAATGACTCATTAAAGTATTTCTCTTGATTGCAGACAATGCCTTTTACCCCAGCAATGTGAGAGACAGGTTTAATAACTTCTTTAGACATCAATGCAAGAATGTTATGAAGTTTTTCATTCCTCAGTCGAAAACGACATCTCCGTTCAAGGTTTCCTTTATTTCTGAAATAATAGCAGCTAACGGAATTGTTCCTGATTGTTCTCACGCGAGTTGATTTTGAAGGTGCACAATCCTTGTTTCTAGGAACGTCAGTAGCTGGAAAAGGTTTATCACATGAAGAGTTGTCATTTGAACTAACAAAAGTGATCTTACTAGTACTTGGAGTGTTTATTTATTTATATCCAAGACCACGTGTATCACGATGTTCTTTACATGTTCCAAGCATAGAAGATAATTTTGTAGAGCTAGAATTGAATTTTTTAAGATTCTCTTCCAGTGAGTTTACCTTATCTAGGGCAGCAGCGAGATCAGTCTCCAAAAAAAAATTTATGGCGAGAAGACTGAGTTCTCTGTCATTAAAACATTTTTGTTGAGAGTCATATCTTGCTTCAGATTCTGCAAGTCTTTCTTTCAACACAAAGATATTTCGAATAAGATTATACATTCGGACCTTTTTGAGCGTACATCTTCTTCTCGATATATAACGGTAGATGGTAAGAGTTTATACCCACAATCATAACCTTTAAAGAGCTTTCTAATCTTTCTGTTTTCTTGACAGAGAGGTGCCAAATATTTACTCAAGCAAGTTTTTGACATTTTTTTCCTTCAAATCATGGTCAAAGAGCTTGATATATTAAGAGACTTCCTCATCAATACTTTTTCCTTCTTCTGAATCACTCTCATCTGAAAGATAATCCAACTGTTCATCAAGAGATTTTTCCCAATTGAAGGAAGATTCAGTCAAAGGAACAAAACCAAGAGATTTCTTAGATGTTTCCGTATTTTTAAACACATCAGAGTAGCTCTGAACTGGTGTTGTGTTATCAGAGATATTACGGTCGTCCATAAAGTCAGATCGCTACAAATACATACTTATAAGGTCTTTAATGTGTTTGCCTGCTCTGATACCAATTGAAAAAGTGGGGGTACAACAACCTCACCCAATATTTCGCTTATCAATCTGTATGGACAAACTCCAATATACTTTTAAGAGAATCAACTAGACAGTTAGACTCAATCTTAATAAAAAGTATATCAAAGAGTTATATCTCAATTTCTTGATTCAATCCTCACTCAAACAAATAAAAATCTGCGAGACTGATTGAATAAAAGAGAAATACCTTGAACGGTACCAAAGACCAATGTTCAAGGATCAATAAATTCCAATCAACAACCAAAGGTTGGATTTTCCAATTGATCGATGCAACGCACAACCTGTGATATTTCAATTATATAAAAAAATATAGTGCGGAAAAGAAATAACCCAGACATCAGAAGTTTTGTTAACGAGGAAACCGCAAATGCAGAAAAACCCCGGGACCTAGTCCAGATTGAACACACACTGTATTAAGCCGCTACAGACACTAGCCTACTACAAACTAACTTTGGTCTGGACTGTAGTTGAACCCCAATCAATCTCACACTGATCCAAGGTACAGTTGCGCTCCTTACATCTCTGATTCCAGCAGGATACTACGCACTTAATTCCCTTAGCTGATCTCACCCACAACTAAGAGTTGCTACGACCCAAAGTCGAAGACTTTAATAAACAAATTTGTCTCACACAGAAAAGTCTACAGGAAAAGATAAATCTGTCTCCCGCAGAAATACCTACGAGTTTTTGTTCCGTCTTTTGATAAATCATGGTGAACAGGAACCAATCGATAACCCGGACTTATATTCCCTAAGAATAGCCTAGAATTATCAATCACCTCACAATAATCTTAATCGACTAGCGAAACAAGATATTGCGGAATCACAAACGATGAGACGAAGATGTTTGTGACTTCTTTTCTATCTTGCCTATCGGAAAAATTAATCTCAAGAAATTCTTACGATTGTACTAAAATACGATAGAAACATCAAGATCAGATCACGCAACTACCGATAAAATAGTTGGGTCTGGCTTCACAATCCCAAAGAAGTCTTCAAGTCATTAACCTACAGGGTCTCGATAGAAACCTAAGGTTAAAGGAGAATCGACTCTAGATTATACAACTAGTATCATACAGGAGGTGTGGGGATTAGGTTTCCCAGTTGCTAGAGTTCTCCTTTATATAGTGTCCAAATTAGGGTTTGCAATCTAAGATACCTTGGTAACAAAGCATTCAATATTCACCGTTAGATGAAAACCTGATTAGATTCAAGCTAATATCTTTCAACTGTTAGATCGAACTTAGCTTGTCATACACAAATGAAATGCACATTCATTTAGGTTTGGGTAACCGTACCTAAACGTGTACACCTAGTTGGTTCAACAATAGTTAACCAATAGTTAGCCATATGAGCACTTTCATATCAACCTTATTCATCTTCACCATAACTAGTTCAAGTTACTCAAATGAACTAGTTAGAGAGTTGTTCAATTGCTTAGATCTCATAGAAGTATAAAAGACACAATCGAAGCAAAAACGATTTTGATTCACTCGAATCAATTCATGAACATTATAGCCACGGTTTGCAAATATGCATTCCTTAATTTATAAATGTATTAGTTCACGAATAAACCGTTTTTAGAAAATAACCCACTTAAGTACGCATACGGGTACGCATACTTAAGTACCCGGACTGAGCTTGTTTTCAGTTCACAAACTCCAGCAGAAATTCGGGATGTGAACTTCCGACAGTACGCGTACAGGTACGCGGACTTAGCTCCGGTCATCCTAAACTAACAAAGTACACATACTTTGGTTCAAGGATTTTGGACTTACACAAGTATGAGTTCACATACAATGTTTATATCCATTCAAGGTTATATATTCTAAACTCTCATTTCAATCATTGAAAAATTCTAAGAGGATGTTATATAGTTGTTATTCACAAACTATTTTTCGTCAAAGCGATTTTCAAGAAATTGAAACGTTCAACATAACTTCCGTCACGAGTAAAGATGAACTTGGCCAAAGCGAAAGCTTACCAACACATATTTCCAGAAATAGATAAGCGAGATACACTCGGCTCGAAATAGCAAATGTGTATAATCGAAGTCTATATAGCAATATGAATTTTGTCTCAAGATAGGAGATAGAGTAGATAGACTTTTGAGTGATAGATAAGTTCAAGTCTCCACATACCTTTTTGTCGATGAAGTTCTACCAGTTCCTTGAGTAGTTCTTCGTCTTTGTATGATGAGCGTCGTGGAGTCTAGAGCTCAACTACACTTACTATCCTAGTCAGAGACTTTGATATAGTAAACTAGCAATCAAGACTTATAGTTTTGGCAACTAAACTTTACAAACAAGCTTGACATAGCAACGCTTGCGAGTTCGACCGAGCAGTGCTCTAACAAGAGGCGCACTTAGATCCTTATCGATCAGAGGTCCAAGAATTGATAGCAAAGAGAGGAAGTACTGTCATCGAGCACACGGGAAGAACCACTAACCGCCATACGGATGCATTATCCACTTTGGCAGCCAAAATGCTATTGAATGAAGCGGATGAAGGAACAATGTTAGTGAAGAAAAGGACATTACCGAGACATGGAAGGAAGATGCGGCTTTTGAACAAAAGGATGACTGGAGGACAGCTTATATTGAGGATTTAACTAAAGAGGCGGACGAACAGCTGCTTCCCACTAAAGTTCTTAAGCAATTCGTCGTAGTACGAGGAGCGCTATACTATCGAACACCCGGGGGAGCCCTATCTCGCTACATGGGAAAGATAGAAGCACAAGAAATATTAAGATGTGTTCACACAGAATCCTGCGGACATACAGGAGGAATT
This sequence comes from Papaver atlanticum, assembly GCA_023531105.1. Classification (NCBI taxonomy): domain Eukaryota; kingdom Viridiplantae; phylum Streptophyta; class Magnoliopsida; order Ranunculales; family Papaveraceae; genus Papaver; species Papaver atlanticum. Next base: position 25,626 of record JAJJMB010008772.1, read on the forward strand.
CCATTATATCGTCGCCTACAAAGGATGGGTGTATATTGGCCGAGCATGGAAGTTTAAGCAGCGATAGTAAAAGATAAGTGCAAAGACTGTCTAGCACCTCCACAACAAACAAAGGTGTGTAGCGCAGAAATAGAAGATTGGAGGCAGTCGTACATAGATTTTTTATTCAGCACGGACGTCTGCTGCAAAACAGAAAAAACACGCTCAAGATTCAGCGGAAAGGTGGGCGATTCTTTATGCATGAAGAAATCCTCTATAGGAAAAGTTATGGGGACGCGGTACTACGCTGTTTGTCACAAGAAGAAGCGGAGGTGGTGATGACTACATCTTATAATGCGGACATCAAGGTATGAGGAAACCATTTCTACAACTATACGAAGGAGGATTCTACTGGCCTATAATGAAATTCGATACATCCGAGCACGTTAAGAAGTGCCAGCAGTGTCAAATCCACGGACCACTAATCCGCGCTCTACATACGTTGTTACACAGTGTAGTTATCCCCTGGTCTTTTCATAGCTGGGGACTCGATATCATTGGACAGATAAGTCCAACCTCATACGGACGACATAAGTATATTATCACCGTAACTGAATATTCTTCAAAATGGGTAGAAGCTATTCCGCTTCGTGATTACTATGGAGCCACTAATGCAACATTTATTAAAGAGCACATCATATGTCGATTCGGTACGCCAATGATTATCCGCTCGGATAATGGGACTTCCTTTGTTAATAAAACCGTTAAGGAATTATTGGATCAATACGGTATTAAATTTCATACTTCGACTATATATTACCCTTAGGGGAATGGACAGGCGGAAGCTACTAATAAAACATTGTTGAGAATATTAAGTCGATTGGTACATGATCATCACCGGAGTTGGCATGAACAACTACCGCTTGCACTCTGGGCATATCTCATCTCCAAGAGGAGTTCAACTGGAGCCTCGCCATACGCCTTGGTATATGGGGAGGACGCAATACTACCAGCGGAAATCGTTATTCCTTCAGCACGAGTAGCCATGGATAGCCTCAATACTCCGGACGAGATTAGTCGACTTGCCCATCTTGATACTTTGGGAGAGCGAAGAGCCAAGCCTGAACGATTTGCGGACAAGTATAGATAGCGGACAACAAGATACTACAATCAGAAGGTAAAGGAAAGAACTTTCTTGGTAAATGACAGAGTCATGAAAATTGCTCCGCACGTTCAATGAAATGAAAAGGAAAGAAAGTTTGCTGCGAATTGGGAAGGCCATTATATGATCAGTGAAGCAGCGGAGAGCGAATATTACTACCTCAAACACTTCCTCACTATTGCGTACAAAATGGGCATTCCCAGTAACAGTAGCTTGCAACAACTCCATCTTTTGTTTTCTAAGGGAGGAAGATAATGCATTGATCGATTCTTGCATAAATTCGAGACAATTTTTCCTTTGATAAAGGTAACATATACAAAAAAAATAAAAAAAAATCAGGGTAGCGTACGAAGCGCCCCGTGCACTTCAGCAAGAGCTACTTCAACAGATCTCACAGTACGATCCGCTTCAACACACCGGAAATGAGTAATCAAACGTTGTTCGCGGAAATATCCACAATATTCAAGTAGAGTCATATCAGGTAGCCCTCCTTCACTTTGAATTTTCATCACAAGATGGTCCGCAGCCGTTAACCGTTCATGCCAGCAAGAATTCTCGATTTCAAACGTATCACGCGCAAGACACATCACTTCTAAAAGGAAATTTAGGCACCATACTTTTAAAACCAATCTCACACGATTAGCCATGAGATAAGAGATGAATAATTAAGAACTATTTAAATCAAGATGATTCATATATATATATATATATATATATATATATATATATATAACCAACTAACACGATGCCCAAGAACACGTTTCAGGAATTTCAAAAAAAAAAAAAAAAGGGCGATGATGGTGGTAACCCTCTTAAGAACGCTCAGCTATAAATGAGCGGCAATGTGCAATGTCTTGATCAAAGTCTTTCATCATCAAAAGCACTTCGCCATATTGAGTAGTAGAGGTTGTAAAAGCATTACGCATTTCCAAAAGAACTTGATGAACCTTGCGCATAACATCATCAGAAGCGCGGTCTTCCCGAGCCATACCAAGCGTCTCCTTATGCTCCTCATAAGCTTTACGCGCTTTATCTTGAGCGATCAATCGATGAGCCTGTAACATTCCCACCTCGTCCTTTAATACAAATAAATGAGCTAATTCTACCTTCTTATCGGTAGGATGAACAAGAGCGGATACAACACATAAAGTTAGAGTACATCCGCGAAGATTCGGACCCGCTTGTTGAGTAATAAATGCACGGAAATCAGTTATCGCTTAGTCAATATCAGTCGTCATAATTATCGACTCTTTAAATAATCGCTCAGCCTTGTTTCGAGCAGAGATAGTATCTTCCAGCACGTGCTGCAATTCTCGAGCCACTCGTCCGGATGACTGCATTTTTAGAGCCATTAAGTATGTCCCGGACTGCTAATCAAACTGCGCGCGGGTGGCTGCTCTATTTGCTATCCTGACTTCTCGGAGCATTTTCTCTTCAGATTTCACCAACAGCAGATGAGCTAACTCGTAATCTTTCTCATAAGGAAAGACTAGTGTTGGCAAAGGAGCCAAAGCCAAAACATAACCATGTAAATGACGAGCCATTTGCAACAAATCACAATTCACAAACAAATATAATGAAAGAAATTTGAAAGATACTTACTAAAACAATCCCATCTATCCCTATTTATAGAAATAAAACGATTAATTGCTGCTCAACTATAATAATAAATGCAAAATAACTGGGTAATAAAATATGTCTTGCATAACAAATAAAAATGAAAACCAAACCATCAAAGTTTCTTGTACAACCCAAATAAAAGAAAGAAATCATTGTTCAAAAGCCCACTCATTAAACAACTAAAAAAATAATTAATGTCCAAAGCGGCAAGCTCTGCTTTCTTTTTAACAAGACGCGCGTTGACTTCCTCAGCAACAATCCGGGCAGTCCTTAGCTCCTCAGTAGCTCGACCAACATCCGTCATTAGTTGATCATATGCTTCCTTCTTGATATGAGCAACATTAAGCAAGCGCCTGTATTCCTGATCCAGCTCTTAAATCTCACGCGGCAGTATGTTTCCCGCATTATGACTCGCCTTTGCCACGTCCAGTAAATTTTTGAGCCATTGGATGGGAAATGAAAGAAGTATATAGGTTTGAATAAGAGTGTCCCACTTCTTCAGCATAGTTGGATCAATATGAGTCTCTTCCGCATGGGCAAGGTGATAGACGCATTTATGTGTCTATTTTCATCTCTATTGTGTATATTGTTAGTACCCATTTTTGTACTTATTATGGTGTTTTATGTGTTTGTTGGTATTTTTGGGTAATAAACATTTTTGGAAAAATCGTCTCGAAAAGTTGTCTAAAGGCACCCAAGGGACATTTATTATTCGGACTCCAGCAGCGGATAAGGGGCACCCCCTTCTTCTTCACGTTCAAAAACAAAAAAAAGGCGGGAAAATGATGTTTATCCCTGGCAGATTTGCAATCAGATTTTTGGATTCATTTCAGAGAGACTAAAGGGATGGAATTGATTGGGATCATTCCTAGGACCCATAGAAATGTGGTATGGTCTTTGGTTTCGACCAGAATTGGCTAGAATTCAAGTGTAGAGCAAAACATGAGTGATATTCCCAAAGATATTTTCAGAATTTTTGGTAATTTTGGGAAGTTTTCTTGTGGCTTCTGCGTGCCTAACTTATTCTGGGACGTGAAGGAATATTCCTGGTGTGTGCAGCACGAGATTAGACGCGTAATTAATCAAAAAATGGAAATTATTCTTTTCCAGGCATGGGAGTAAATGATAATTATTTTGTGTAATTAACTCGTGATTTTTAGGCTTTTGGTGTATAAATAGAGTCACAAGGTTCCATAGAAGGGTTGTCGAGAGTTTGGGGTCGATATGAGAGCTCAGGAGGCGTGAATCAAGAGTTTTATGAGCTCTGTTGTTGCTGCTGCTGCTGCTCGTGAAGAACAGGGAAACAGCGACGATTTCTTCAACTGGTTGTAACAGTTTCTTCAACTGGTTTGCAACATTTATCTTCGTTGTAACATTTTCTTCAACTAGTTTGCAACATTTATCTTCATTGTAATAGTTTCTTCAACCTCTTCTGCAACATTTATCTTCAGATTTGTAACGATTATCTTCATCATAACAGTTGAGAGTTGAAACAGTCGGTCTGTAACGCACCTGTGCTGTTGCAGATTTCCTGTTTCATTATTTTCTCTTCTTGTAGACAATTTTTTAGCCATGAATACATATTTTGAGTGTGTTTTCGACATGATGAGTTAAACCCCAACACTGGGACGACGGAGGAGGCCGAACTTCATACATGGGTAAATTTATTTTATTTATTTTACTACTTTTGCACTAATATTAATTGAAATATGATTTTGATTAATTAGTTATTATTTTATTAGATGGGTCATGCTTGCTTAGATGTTTGATGTCCCATGCTTACGATTTATAACTAATGTTTTTAGAATCTACCTTGGCAAAAATAAGAGTCCATGTTTACATTTCTTGAGCTAAAATTGTTGAGAATAAATAATTGAACCTTATGTTATGAAAATTGGCCGAATCCTTAGTTCCGGTACCTCTTGCACCATTTGTAATATTATTGTATATTTTTATTAAATTTAAAAACTCGAATCTTCACAAGTCTCAATGAACCTTTTACTACAACAAACTTCAAAATCACATCAATTTTTGGCGGCGCTGCCGGGGATTTGTTTTTAGATTTAGAGTTTTTAGATTTTTATTCTTTTGTTCTTTTTTACGTTTCTTGGGTATTTGTCTTTTTGTTACAGGTTTTGAATCAAAGAGGAATTGGAGACGAAAGACATGGGGGGTTAAAAGCTAGACAAAGCGAAAAGAACGGAGAAAAGACGAAGATATTTTTTTTTTTTTTTTTTTTTTTTTTAATTAATTAGATTTTATTTTATTTTATTTTTTTAGATTTTATTTTTAGAAACTGTAAATAGGACTTTATTTTTGTATTTTATTTTTATTTTTGGAACATTAAACATTGGACTTTAATTATTTTTAAACCCTACGGAAGGGTACATTTTTTTTTTATAAATATAAACTGTTTGCAGGGAAAGACGACGATTACGATATCGTCTCGGCCCCTCGGGTTCGTACATGACATAGGAGTCGTGGCCCGAGTCGACTACAACCGTTTCATCGCCTGTCTGGTACGGGAGGTAAGCTTCTAAACACCCGCGAATCCCCTGTCAGCGGGTTTACTGTCTTCCTTAAGGTGCATATATGTTGAGGTTTTGAATACGGACTTTAATTTCCTAGTAAAGGGCAAGGCCAGGCCATACAAGATAAGGGTTCGGATTTCATCACCGTTCTCTTCTTGCCCGCCTTAGGAACACATAACCTACGCGAACCCAAGCTTAAAATACTGATTAGAACGAGACCGATAGGGTAACGAGCTTGTAGGAAAGTCATTCAAAGGGAAGTATTGGGTATCTTATTAGCTTAACTCAAAAGCTCAGGAAGATTACTGTGAGTCGACTAGAGCCGCCCTAACGGGAAACGTTGCCAAAGAGGTGGGGGTATCAAAGCTCCTCTGAGCTTCCCCTACTTCTCTTCGACTCACTTTATTCGGATCGATCTAGAGAGGTTTTCTAAAACGATACCTAGTTGCCTTTTGGAGGAATAGAAGCTGGTCTAGAAACAATCTAAGGGAGCCATCATGCTTGTTGTTTGCTAGATTTTATAGGTTTGATTTGGTCGAGTCAGCCTTGCTTGTGATTGTGTAGAATTCCCTTGCAATTAAGAATGTCGAACTGGTATGATAGAAGCCAATACAATGAGTATCGACCTGAATTTGATTATGGACATCATCATTTTTATGACCATGGTGGGAATAGTAGTTGGAAACGCCAATCTTTTAAAGGTTATGGTTCATCCCATGGTGAGCCCGAGTACTATCCACACACGAATTGGTCTTACGAGATTAAATCTAATAATTTGTCTTTACTAGAGTCGACACGTAAGTTAGCTGAGACAGCACGTAAGTTTGCAGAAATGAATAACTTAGTTATGGAAGAGAGTGCAACGAGTGAACTTCCTTTACCTTCTTTCCTAGATTATGTCAGGAAATCATGTGAGTCGGCCCAGAAGCTTTTGTTAGAGACCCAGAAAAGAACTTCTCTAAAAGATCTAATTATTCAAAATAGTGTTTCCGATTCTACTCTTGATATCAATGGTGAATATTTTCCTAATTTAGAGGACGAGGTTAGAATAAAAGACACTAATTATTTAGATAAGGTTCAATCATCTTCGTACTATTATGATGATGAGGATAGTAATAATGAAGAATCTGAAATATGTATGCATAGTGATCAGGAAACTATTAATCCAATTGAGCTTTGTAATGATTATATTATTTCTAGTTCAAATCCAAATAATTTTTATGATTATTCACCTATTCAAAAGGACGAGGATTTGATTAGTGATACCACCGTTTTAGAAGATGTAGTTTTTCCTTTTGATTACGAGGCCTATAGTGGTTTAGAGGAACGGGTTTATTATGAAAATTCTGTTTTAGAGTCTAGCGACTTAGAAACAATAGTCTTAGACGAATAATATAGACTCGTAGAGATGAGTAAAGATGCACTACCTGATAATAACTTAGAAGAATCAATTGACCATTTCCAATAATCTGATGATCTAGAAATTAGGGAGATTGTAACTAGTCTATCTAGAGACACTGAAAACTCTAAGTTTGGGGGTGATTATCACTTTCTTAGTGCCTTACCTTTAACTCTCAGAAAGTCCCCTCACTTAGGACTTGATATTTGTTCCTCGACCATTTTACAAGATTACCTTCATACTCGTTTTCCCGAACCTAATGATGTCTAGGAAGAAGTTCAGTCGTTAGAAACCCATCCTCTGGTTGATGTGGTTTGCCCAGGCTATGATACCCAAATTGACTTTGTTTTCCCACCAAATAGTTTTCTACCAACTGTGGGAACGTTTATATTTCAAATGTGTCACTTATCAAGTTCTTAGACTAAGCCTAAGTACTTTAGGTTAATAGAATCGACACATTTACTTAAGAATGACCACTACTTTCATTGTGGTCAATTATGTAAGTCAAATCTGATTGACTTAGAGGATCCTCAGTTATTTAGGTTATTATTGTGTGCTTCTAAGTTCCTATTTGAGTTTTTCCAGACTTTAGGACCTAATGATTCAGATCCCACCTATGAGGAAATCCAGCCAATGAAAATAATTTATCTAGACCCTTTCATAGAACCTGAACCTGAACCACAGTTAGCGATAGTTATCAGGAAATTAGGTAAGGTCATGCTATACTTGTTCACTTTCTTGGCTTATTGTTGTTTCCTATGGTCATCTCAATTTGGTTTTGAAGACCCACAGTTATTCCGACTACTGTTATACGATTCGAGGTAACTAATCCTTTCTAATGTCTGGCTGAAAACTTTAAACTTAGCACTTCTTGGGAGGTAACCCATTCTCATGCAGCACGGTAATATCTTTCCTTAACTCTTTTGCTTCAAATGGTAACAGTTTCTCCTTATTCATGCTTTTAATTTCATCTTTAGAACATTGAGGACAATGTTAGATTTAAGTTTGGGGGTATGGGAAAAACTTTTTAGTTGCAATAAATAAACTCCAGAGCCTAAAAATTTATGCCTATTAAGGATGGCACTAACCAATCTAAGTGGATGGAAGAATTTTTGTTTTAGGAGTTGAGGAACCAATCTGAGTTGATGAAAACATCTATAAGAGTTTATTCGTAAAAGCACAGAGCTCAGGTGTTAGAAATAACATGATAGTTTCGCCATATCTCGTTGAGTCCTTTTCACTTCTGTTTTTTTTTTTTTTTTAAATATGTTTCTCTAAGTGATTAGGTGGGGCTCACGATTCAAGTTGTTACCACTGCTAGGGTGTAATAGAGTGATTGAGATACTAAAAAAAAAAAAACAAACAAACAAACCAATCAGAATAAATTTTAACACTTGGATAGCAATATGTGTGTGTTCTCCCTGTCTCCGTCGCCTAAACAAGCGTGGAATGCAGGATCCACGGGAATTACCATGTAATCTGCTGACAAGAAGCATGCGCTTGGATCCACAAGATCTAATCATGTTGTTAGTTCTAAATAAATAAATAATGTGTGTTCAATAAATCGACCGCTGGTTCCCTTGTATAAGCCAGACGAGTTGATCTAGAATTAGGACAATTGACCACTGGTACCTTTTTATATGCCAGTTGTGTTGATATTAGTCAGACCAGTATCTCAGTCCATTAGGATAGGTTCATCTTGGCAGAGGCCTTAAGACAGATATAAGAAACACCGTTCACCTAGTCAACATCAAAACCATCTATGTTTTTATATATCCATCTCTTAATCTATCCATGTGATTTGTTGACTCCGAATATTGATGTCCATAGTGAAACTATCTGAGTAGAGCTCTGTCACTTATATATGAATTTTAGTATGCTTGAGTGCAAACTTGTATACAGCAATTGGAATTTCGCATCAGGGTACTTCCTCCCGTAATCAATAAGTATGCCAACCAAGGAGGTTCTTTAGTGCATTCCAAGGTTCTGCGTAGATAGCTAGGGTCTGGAGTAAAGGTTTTGTGGGTACACCTCTGGTAAACCCTCCCGAGACTATAACTCGGCCACTAGGGCCACCTAGGGGTTTAAAGGCTTGTTGCACATGCTAAGTGCAATCGACGATGCCTGCGACAGTGAGGTAGGATTTTGTTTTGCAGTTTTGATTTGCTCGGGACTAGCAAATAATAAGTTTGGGGGTATTTGATAGACGCATTTATGTGTCTATTTTCATCTCTATTGTGTATATTGTTAGTACCCATTTTTGTACTTATTATGGTGTTTTATGTGTTTATAGGTATTTTTGGGTAATAAACATTTTTGGAAAAATTGGCTCGAAAAGTTGTCTAAAGGCACCCAAGGGACATTTGTTATTCGGACTCCAGCAGCGGATAAGGGGCACCCCCTTCTCCTCCATGTTCAAAAACAAAAAAAAGGCGGGAAAATGATGTTTATCCCTGGCAGATTTTCAATCAGATTTTTGGAGTCATTTCAGAGAGACTAAAGGGATGGAATTGATTGGGATCATTCCTAGGACCCATAGAAACGTTGTATGGTCTTTGGTTTCGACCAGAATTGGCTAGAATTCAAGTGTAGAGCAAAACATGAATGATATTCCCGTAAAATATTTTCAGAATTTTTGGTAATTTTGGGAAGTTTTCTTGTGGCTTCTACGTGCCTAACTTATTCTGGGACGTGAAGGAATGTTCCTGGTGTGTGCAGCACGAGATTAGACGCGTAATTAATCAAAAAATGGAAATTATTCTTTTCCATGCATGGGAGTAAATGAGAATTATTTTGTGTAATTGACGCGTGATTTTATTTAGTATTTTTATATCTAACAAGTTAAATATCTAACAAATATCTTTGTATATATTTATTTAGTATTTTTAAAAACTTTAATCCATGCAGAAGCCAGAACTAAAGATTATTTCCACTATGATCACACATATGGCCTAATATTTCCAATATGCGTCGATAATTGGCCGCTTTAGTGGAAGGAACCTAGAATCCATGCACCATCTCGAAGCGGTTGTCAACACCAGCTTCCTCCGCCGTAATAGTACGAGAATATCGAAACTTAGGATCCTCCGGAGTAGACATTAGCTCAGCATCCATGCCGCGAGAGACTTTAGGAGCTGTCTGCCGCTTATCGTTAGCACTTACGGACTCACTACCTTTGACATGCAAGTTCGAACCGCTCCTTTTACCATGGGAACCATCCCGCTTTCCCATGTTCTAAGGAAAGAAAAAAGAAAGAATAAATAAACACTTCAAGATAGTAATGAAATTATGATAACGGTAAAACAACGCACGATACATACCGGATCGGAAGACGGGGGAAGATTAACAGGATTATAAACCGATCAATGGGAAGAAGAAGAAGAGCTCGACGAGGCGGACTCTGGATGACCTAGTTGGAAGCAAAGGAAAGAGGGAAAGGAAGAAATAAAATAATTTATCAGAAAAAACACAAGAAACGGAAAAGTATATATAGATCACAAAGTGCATTTAATAATTATAACAGAATGTTTTGACTGGCACGTGTCAATGCTCAAGCTCAACAAGAGGTAGTATGGTATTACTCACGAGATTTAGAAGAGGAAGAACTTTGATTCTCGGTGCCGCCTTTAGGATCACTGTCCTCATGGGAGTAGTCATGAACAGAGTGGTCTGACCTAGATTCACTCGCTGCACCTAGCATATCTGAAGGAGTGTGGAGAGGATGATCAGGATCCGCAACCGTCTTCACGATGAGAGGACGAGTAGATTGCAGAGTCACGCGGGTAGAAAGTACTTCAGGACCACTTTTACCGACCGATCGGCCCAGTTGGCGTTCAACGCGTTCTATGAACGAACTAGAGGAAGGTGACCCCATTTTCGGAGCCTGCGGAGAAAACATAAGGGAAGTATTAGCAGAGCGAGTAGAAGGTAACTGCATAACAGGTAGCACACCAGCGTCTCATTTCATCTTATTGGCCAGCCGGTCAGCCCTCCACTCGTCATGAGGTAGTTTAATATATTCTTCAAAGAAAAGGCACCTAGGCTTCCAGCCAATAGGCGGGGAACTCTAAAAGAGCATGACACAAACAAATATAAAATAGACTAGTGGAAGATTCGGCTGAAAACAAAGGAGGAAATGGGAAAAAAGAATACCTTAGCAAGAGGAGACGTGACAAGAGGGATCTCTAGGGGTTTTACCGGCGGAGGACGCCTTCTCTTCTTAGAACTCGATAAGGGAGGTAAAGAGACACCTTTATTATCCTCCTGAGAAGACTCATCACCCGGAAGAGGGTCCCAGCTAGTGACGAGCGGATTGAGAGGACGACCTTTATTGCTCGAAGAGAGTTTGTACCTTTTGGAAATCTCGTCACTTAGTTTCACGCGACCCGATGCATGCATCTCCTTGAAATCTTCCTTTGTCAGAGACGGAGGAGCGTATGGATCCTTGAGGAGAAGATTTAACACATTTCTATTAATGCCGTTGCGATGTATGAGCCACTCATTGGTAACGCTGACTTTCCGCTGAGATTGAGGCTAGAAGAAATCAAAGTGACACTGTCGATCACTCATCCGAAGACCATCCTTAAAAACAAAGCTATTAAAGCTCTTCCGGATTTCTATTTCCTCAGATAAAGAAGAGGGAGGAGGACTATAAGGAACCCCTTGATCGAAACCAAGCTGACGAGCAACGCGAACGGTGTTATACGCCTTGGAAAAAAACTTCCCACCATGAAATCCGGGGAGCCATCCCGGCAGAGTAGATACAATGATGTCAAAATCCTCGGGTGAAGGCATATCCACGGAAGACATCCCTCGCTGCAACTTAATAACAAAACTATTATGCAAAGAACCGGTACGACCGTCTTGGTAAGAGATAGGGTTGAAATCGGCTCCTCTGTCCATGAAATCCTTGATTTTGGCCTTAGCCGGAAAACCCTTCTTGTGATAAAGGGACATCCGAGGATGAGACTGAGGCACTTTTACCAGTCGCTTTGATCCATCCTCCTGAGTTGTCTCTTCTTTCCACGAGAGAGCAAGGGGATTCAGTTTAGGAGGCATATTTAAATAAAAGCTCTCCCAAGCCCATGCCTGGATGAAGTTAGCAGGAAAGAAAGTCTCTACCTCATGAGATCCGTCCACACGACGAATATCACGCGCCAATAAATCCATATGATGATATAAACCGCCCAGAAACATGGGAATAAGCCGGAATGATACGCCGTGGGAAATTAACATTGCCATAGGGATGAGTTAATTCTTGATAGTATTCCGGGGACTGTACTCGAACACGTCATGGCATAACCAAAAGAGAACAAAGCTGTTAACTCCGCTCGATCCGACTCTCATTCTCGAGGAGGGTACACCCTCTCGTTCGCCGGAAAGCACAGGGGCCAAATACATAATCCAGCATGAGAAAGAAGCGCGGCGTTGCCCATACTTGGGTTTCTGGTTTCCCTTTGCCGCCTCTATTTCCCTCACATCGTTGGACTCTTCAGCAATGGATGACTTCGGATGAGCAGCCTTAATAGCGGATGCCATAAGCTTTGAGGAGGGCGGAACATTAACCGGAGAACTGTGCATATCGGACGCGATAGCCTTGCCTTTTCTTCTGTTTCCCGAGTCCTCAACCTCATTCTGAGACTCTGTTTTGACTTCCCCTGGCGGCTAGAACGCTATAGAGTTGGCCTTGACCACAATTAAATGATCACGGAGATCTTTATAACTTTGATTCAAAGACTTATAAAGATAGCAATTTTCAAAGACTGTGTCACCATGGACAGGTAAAGCAGTAAGCGCCACTATATCTTCCAGGACCAGAGTGGCTTCACCCCAAGAGAATAGAAACGTATGAGGGTCGATTCCCAAGAGCGCGCATAAGCGTACCAAGCTATCATGATCTCGTCGGACGTATCTAAACTTCAAAGCGTCTATAGCAGCTTGTATGCCTAAAGATTGGATAATTCTCTTATGATCTGGATTGGAACGAATATAATCCACCCATGGGTCCCAGGCGGAAGGAGTTTCAGAAGATGAGCGCATCTTGATTGAAGGAAAGGCATAATCTCCCTTGTGAACTGCTAGACGGGGCATCTCCTCAGAGGCGGAAATTGGAGGTACTTCTGCTTGAGGGCGGATGAGCCAATCTGCAGACGCGGACGGAGGAAATGGATGGTGGTTTAGCATGCGTGAAATCCAATTGTCATCAGTCGGAAAAAGAGTGGAGCCATCGTCTGCTGCAGGTGGCCGAAGGATATCTTTAAGCGGGGACTGCGCCTTATCTCTTCTAGTGTGTAAGGCTCCGACCTGGGAGGCGCGTCGTGATTAAGTGATTCATTAGACATAGCGAGTGAAAAGAAAAGTAAAGAAAGGGAAAAGGATGCAGTAAAAGGAATGAAGACTGAAAGGCGAGGTCTCCTTTATTCATACAAAGGTAAAAGAAAGAGCGGTTACTGGAAAAGTCAGTAACTGCAGTATCCCAAGAGTCGTGAATTCAAACCGTTAAAATCCATCAGTCGTAACCGTCAAGTTGACATATCAATGTGTGACTTTCGACATGGTTTTCGACAAGTCAACAGTCAGGGGACTAATGTTGATACATTAAAATAACCAATCCCAAATTAGATGGTTCCTTAACCTATCAAGGGTCCTTTTAGGATGGTAGGATTAAGGGACTAGGCCTAACTCATAAAGATTGGATAGTTCTAGTCCATCCAAGAATATATTAGACTAGTTGGGCTTTGGTCGAAGAAGAAAGCCTCTTAGGGTTTGATAATAACTTAAGGAAGTGGAAATGGTAGTTTAGTAATATATTAATCTTATGGGTGTTTATCCATAAGGAGGTCATCATAAAAGGGGAAAGAAGGCATGCTTAGGAGATATCATTAATTCCCCATTACTTCTCATAAACCTCTCTACACCTTCGGAGTACTTTATGTGATTAGGGCTAGTTCCTCCTTCTCACGTTTTACCCCATCAACACTTACCTTCTCTAATTTACTATCAATAGTTTCTAAAACCGTGGCTTGTTAGGCTTTATGAAAATGTATAAGAATTTTTTGTCGTTTGGGTGTTCATGATATAAAAATAGCTTACTCCAATATCTCGTGATGAAACTGACAAAAACCAAATCCATCCTCAAGAACAAAGCCAAGCATGGGAGGAATTGATTTCCTTATCGATTCTGAACCTTTTTATTTTTGTTCATTTTTAAGACATCCTTTTCTGCTTTCTATCCTTTTAAATACTGTTTCCAAATACATGCTAATAAGAGCGGGTCAAAGAAGCTGATAATCCTTTATCCACCCAATTCATGGAAGATTAAACACATATAAGCTGATAATCCTTGGTAGTAAAAGAAAGACGACATATTTTTCATTTGATATAAACGGACAAATTAAAAAAAGGTAACAGAGTTTATCATTAACAAAGACAGTTTACACCACACATTGATTACAGAGAGATGGAATTACATACATTACTTTACAGCTGACAGACCCATACTTATATTGCGATAAGCTGACAATGTTGTTGCAGTTAACACGTACTAGATAAGTGTGTGAACTGATCACATGGACTGCACGTGATACATCAGAGGGAAAATATTTTGAAAGATCTTAACCTTCACCACTGTATTGCTTATCCTGCACTGCACCATTATCCCCCCTCAAGCTGAAGGGTGCTAAATCAACTTGAAGCTTGGATCTAAGTAAGGAGAAGCGCATTGCAGAGAGTCCCTTTGTAAAGATATCAGCTAGCTGATCAATGGTTGAAACATAGAAGACATCCAAAGCTTTGGACTACACCAATTCTCTGATGAAGTGGTAATCTAGATGAACATGCTTCATTTTAGAGTGCAAAACTGGATTTGATGCCAAGGCTATAGAGATGATATTGTCACACCCAAGTTTAGGAATTGCAGGTAATGGAAAATGAAGATCTTGTAGAATATAGTAAATCCATACCATCTCAGCAGCACTATGAGCCAATGTTCTATATTCTGCCTCAGTACTAGATATAGCAACTGTAGTTTTCTTCTTAGAAGACCAGGAAATGATGTTGGGACCAATAAAAATGCAGTAACCTCCTGTTGACCTTCTATCATCAACATTCCCAGCCCAGTTTGCATCAGAGAACCCTAACAGAAAAGATGTTCCCTTTGTAAAAGTAATGCCAAAACCAAGTGTACCTTTAACATAGCGCAGAATTCTTTTAGCAGCAGCTAAATGAGCAGTGGTTGGATGTTGCATGTGATGGCAGACTAGATTCACTGCAAAGGCAATTTCAGGTCTGTTCCAAGTGAGATAATATAGAGCTCCAATAAGAGATCTATACTCAGTGGGGTTATCCAATAAAGCACCATCATTCTTTAAGAGTTTGGTAGAAGCAGCAATTGGTGTTGAACAAGGCTTAGCTCCTTCCATATGAAATCTTGTTAGCAGATCAACTGCATATTTAGTTTGAGAGAGAAATAAGGAGTTGGAATCTCTTTTCACCTTAAGGCCTAAGAAGTAATTTATTGAACCCAAGTCTTTGATTGGAAACTGCAGTTGTAACTGAGTAATCACATGTTGCAGGAATGCAGAAGAAGATCCAGTGAGCATAATATCATCAACATACACCAAAGCAACTGTAAGTTGAGAGGCATCCTTGTGAACAAATAGATAAGAATCAGCAACAGAGTGAACAAAGTTAAGAGACAACAGAGCTGCACTGATTTTGTCATACCAAGCTCTTGGAGCTTGCTTCAGTCCATAGATAGCTTTGCGTAAAAGACAAACATGATTTGGTCTGTCAGGATCTACAAAACCAGGAGGATGTGCCATGTACACAGTTTCCTTCAAATCACCATGCAAAAATGCATTACTCACATCTAATTGATGGATATCCCAGTCAAATTGCACTGCAAGAGAGAGTACAATCCTAATAGTAGTGGGCTTAGCAACTGGACTAAAGGTTTCATCAAAGTCCATTCCTTGTTGCTGATGATATCCCTTTGTAACA
Organism: Papaver atlanticum; assembly: GCA_023531105.1. Taxonomy (NCBI): domain Eukaryota; kingdom Viridiplantae; phylum Streptophyta; class Magnoliopsida; order Ranunculales; family Papaveraceae; genus Papaver; species Papaver atlanticum. The sequence continues at coordinate 41,317 of JAJJMB010008772.1, forward strand.
AGTCTAGCTTTGTGTCTGTCTATAGTGTCATCTGGATTATATTTGATCCTAAAGACCTATTTACAGCCAACAATATTTTGTCCTTCAACTGGATCTACTAGAAAACAAGTGCCAGCATCTTGCAAAGCATTATATTCATTGACAAAAGCTATTCTCCACACTTCCTCCTTCTTTGCAAGAGATATACAAGTTGGTACTTTAGATAAAAAAAGCAACAAGCAATTTGTGCTTAGTGGCAAAGTAGGAATTTGGTGTATAAATTCCATTCTTGTTTCTGCACCATTCTTGCTTAATGGTGCAGTGCAGGATAAGCAATACAGTGGTGAAGGTTAAGATCTTTCAAAATATTTTCCCTCTGCTATATCACGTGCAGTGCATGTGATCAGTTCACACACTTATCTAGTACGTGTGAACTGTAACAGCATTGTCGGCTTATCACAGTATAAGTATGGGTCTGTCAGCTGTAAAGTAATGTGTGTAATTCCATCTCTATGTAATCAATGAGTGGTGTAAAATGTCTTTGTTAATGATAAACTCTGTTATGGTATCAGACAGGAAAGGTTAGGGTTTTTCTTCCTCAACAAATCGATCCTCCTTTCTTTCAATTGATCTTCTTGTTCTTAGTAAGATCATCTGAGTATTTCAAATTCATCACACACAGAGTTTTTCTATTCGAAATCTTGTTTTTCTATCAAGATTTGAGTTTACATCTGAGTTTCTAACTTCAGATCTTGATTTTCTTTTTCAGTTTTCTTGAATTCTTCTCTTCAATTACCATTTCTTTTATAATTGGTGAATTTCCTTCATCAACATCAATGGAGAATCCTATAGCTCCACTTATTTTTCTCGTGTTCCTCTAAACCAATTAACTGGATTTGTTAATTTGAAGCTCAAGGAGGATAATTACAATACCTGGAAGAATCTCATGACTCCGGTGATTCATAAATACAAGCTCATGCGTTTTCTAGATGGTTCATATCCATGTCCTCCTCAATTTACTTTACCAAGGAATGAGATGAATGGAATTGAGAATCAGTTGTATCTAGACTGGATTGATGAAGATTCAACTATTATCATGTGGATAAATTCAACAATTTCAGATTCTGTCATCGCTTACTTCTCAAGATCAACGACTTCTCATTAATTATGGACAAGCATTGAGGAAAGATTTGCCAGAGCTTCTTCTACTCATTCTATCCAGCTTCGTACAAAGTTACTTTATCTCACTCAAGGTACCAAATCAATTCCTTCTCTAATTCATGAAATTTGATATTTATCAGATCAATTAGCTGTTGTATGAGAGGTTATATATGATAAGGAATTAGTTGTTACTACCTTAAAAGCTCTCAACTCAGATTACATTCCATTTGCTACTTCCATACGCCATCGTTATCCACCTGTTACTAGCATTGAGTTACATAATAATCTGCTAAGTGAAGAAGTTGTAATCAGTGAGAAAATTAAACTAGCTAATCTAGAATCAGAAGCTAAAGCTTTCATGGCAAATAGGGGTGGCTTTAGAGGAGGTTATAATAATCACAGAGGAGGTTCTTATAGAGGTCTAGGTTATCATGGTGGTAGACAGCATGGTGGTAGATTTCCAAATCCATCATTGTTTGCTAGGAATCCTTCAGGCAGGGGCTATTATGTTCCTGACAAAGAACCCTGTCAAATCTACAAAAGTCCACATCATCAAGCTGATAATTGTTAACAAAGGCTCAATTTATCATATCAAGGTAGATCACCACCATCCAATCTCAGTGCTATGTTGGCTGCTGCTGACATCTTTAATGAAGAAGAATGGATTGCTGATAGTGGTGCCAATCATCATATTGCTTCATCTTCATCTAAACAACAAGAAATAACTCCATATGATGGCTCTGAGGTTATTCATACTGCAAATGGTGAAGGTATGTCCATATCTTGCATAGGTAATTTTAGTAAGATTGTTCATGTTCATTCTTTTTCTCTCCATAATGTCCTTATAGTACCACAATCCTCACATAATCTGTTATCTGATATGAGTTTTAATTGTAGTAAAAATAGTGGTAATAGGATTCGATGCTCGAACTTGTGAAGGATTCTTTTAGACTCAAATTAACTAAAATAAAATTGTATCAAATTATAAAAAAGACACCGAGACTTTGGATTCCACCATTGACCAATTATTTGATAAATTCTAATCAATATTCATGCAATATTTTTCTTTAAAGTGATTCTAATATTTGCCTCTAATTTGGTTCTTGAAGTAATAATTGTAAGCACGAAGTATGAAACATCAAAAGTATTAAAACCAAGCATATCCCATCAAAACACTTCACAACTACTCAATAAAAACCAATTTTTCTTTTAAGTTCTATGCAAAAAATAATGTAAAATAATTGCAATAAATAATAAAAATAGAATTATACCACTTTTCATGGAACAATGGCTTCCTCCGTCGCCTCGGCTAAGGGGTTTAGCTCCTCATATTAATCTCTTGCTCAAAATACATCTTTGGTGTTCAAAAGTTGATTAAAAGAGTGAAAAGTTCTGAACAGCGGGTTCTGTAACGAATATAATTGTTACGAAACCTATTTCTACAGCGGAACTGTTGCGAAGCGAAGATAACTGTTGCAAAAATTGTTACAAAAGGTTTAAAGTTTGAAAGTTACGGTCACAGAATCTGCGACTTTCTTTTTCTGCTGTTTATGTTCTTCGTCTTCTCCGGCTCAGTTGTGCACCAGCAGAACGTGATTTTTTTTCAATGGTTTTTTTAGCTTCTCTAAGGCTCTAAACTTCCCCTAACTTCTTACTATCCTTCCTAGGACCCTAACCAACCCTTTTATACATAGTAGAGCAAAGAAAATTCGAGAATAAACTTGGTTTTTTCCTCCACAGCAAGTTTCGATATTTCCTTCTTTTTTTTCTGTTTCACGTGCATTCGATCAATAAAAGCTCTCCAAACTCCTCCCTTGATAGAAACAAGTCTTTAAGAAGAGTTTCCTTCCACTTCTACACGTAAGTTTCCAAGAATAAACCAAGAAACTTGCCCAAAATAAACCATGATATTTTTGGAAAGTTTTCGCTTCCAATTCGAGTTCTAGCCACTTTGGATCCATTCCAACACCCTTACCTTGCCTGTTAGGTCCATAGGAACAAACCCAATCAAATTCAGGCCTTTAATCTCCCTAAAAATCGATCAAAAATCCATCCAAAAAAATCGCCTGTGTAAGGAAGAAATTCCCGCCATTTTTGAATATTTGAAAACGTGAAGAAATTTGTCCTCCCCCTATCCAGTCTCGGTCTGTGCTTAGCAGCTGCCTGAAAATGGGTTACCCCTTATCCAAAGTGAGAGTCCGAATAGCAAATGTCCTCCCAGGAGCCTTTAACAACTTTTCGAGCCAATTTTCCCGCAAGAGCCCATTTTTCCAAAAACACCTACAAGGGGGTAAAATACCAAAATTAGTACAGAAATGGGTACTAACACTATACATAAAAGAGATGAAAATAGACACATAAATGCGTCTATCAAATACCCCCAAACTTATTATTTGCTAGTCCCGAGCAAATTAAAATTACAAAATAAAATCCTAACTCACTGTCGCAGGCATCGTCGGTTGCACTTAGCA
>JAJJMB010008779.1:0-43720 GCA_023531105.1 Papaver atlanticum
CAGAATAACTACAGTTTTGACAGTCCAAGCTTAAAAATTCACACAGACCTCAGTACTTATCGGAGTTTATTGATTCTTGTCTCATTTTAAATAAGATAAGGTCGGCCCTCTTTCACAAAAAAATAAAAAAAATAAAAAAATAAAAAAATCTAAAAATAATGGTTATATGAGCTAGGTTTGAATCTATCATGAAAACAGAACATATAATGTTTCAGATGAATTACTTTAAAATTGAGTTTCAAGAATAATTATAGGTGAATTCAATAAATTACAAGTACCCATGGCTAATTTTAAGAAGTAATATAATCCAAACATTAGATTCCCTAGAATCAGATTCAAAAATTATGAATTCGTTTAAAACATTACAAGTTCCTTGTGTAGAGCACTATGGAGAAGCTTCAAATTCCATTCAACATGAAATCAGAGAACCGAAATCATGAATATCAAATCAAAACAATATCGAAGAAAAAAAATTCTCGTATCTTTTGTGCAAATAAATCTTCTAAAGCAAATCGTTCTGAGTTGATTTGTGTATAACTTAAATTATGGATCTTATATATGATACCTTGTTTTGTACTGGACATTATGGATTTAAATTATGGATAGTATATATGATACCCAATCTTATTACTTCCATTTGATGCATATGTAGTGGTGTTATGTTTCTAATTGTGCTTGTGATTACTGTTTTAGGTGCACACACTGTCGGAGTCACACACTGTTCATTTTTCGGAGTCACTTCCATTTGATGCATATGTAGTGGTGTTATGTTTCTAATTGTGCTTGTGATTACTGTTTTAGGTGCACACACCGTCGGAGTCACACACTGTTCATTTATCGAAAAACGGCTCTACAACTTCAATAACACTGGAAAAAAAGACTCAATCATTGAGGCTACACTCTTCAAGTCATTGTCAAAGAAATGTCCATGAATCCCTAATAATTCTGATAGTCCAGTAGTACTAGACCAAACCACTAACCCTACGAACATCGTAGTTAACGGTTACCTGAGACAAGGCAAGGGACGAAGAGGAATTTTTCAAATCGATCAAAACATAAGGTTGAACGCATCGGCTGGAGCCATTGTTCGCTCATTTGTCGATGGTTGGTTGAAGAAATCGTTTCAATCTCGATTCGGTAGTGCTCTGATCAAAATGGATCAAGTTGGTGTTCTTAGTGGCAAAAAGGAGAGATTAGAGGAACTTGTGGAGCTGTCAATCCTAAACCAACATCCTTTAAAACCTTATTTCAAACCTTATTAACCTAAGATTTTCATTTTGAAAGTTCTTCATTTTTGTTTTTTGTTGTAATTTTTATTTTTTATTAAGATAGTTATCAGTTCAATTCTATCCATCAATACTAGTTATTGCACAAATCGAAATAAAAAAAGCAACTTGAAGGAGAATTAGAAATAAAATTCATTGAGCACATAAAACATGACAAACAAGAGTTTCAAGTGTTTAATTTTATTCCTGTAATCTACAAAACATGAAAACGTGGGGGGTACCAAAATGCACCACCAACTTTTCTTAGGAAACTTGTATGAACTAAACTCAAATATAATCTCGAGAGTTCAACTTAATGAATCTCAATCAGGAAAGATATGAAGAAATTATATATCTTTCTCTCACAATCAAAATGTTATAGAGACTAGTCCGTGTACCTAATTATACCGTAAGAGTACTTGGACAATTCCAAAGATCAATATCTAAGAATTAATCAAGTCGTATCCAACAATTGCGATGAACTACTTGAATTGTTTTCAACGTACAACCTGTGATATTTGAATTATAAAGATAAACAATATAATGAGAAAAAGAAATAACAGAGACACCAGAAATTTTGTTAACGAGAAAACCGCAAGGGAAGAAAAACATCGGGACATAGTCCAGATTTGAACACCAAACTGTATTAAGCCGCTACAGACACTATCCTACTATCATAACTTCGGACTGGAATGTACTTGAGACCAAATTAAACCGTCAAAACAATTCAGTTACAGTCACGCTCCTTCCACCTCTTGAATCCCAGCAGGACTCCGCGCAATTGATTCCCTTAGATGACGTCCTTTAGAGCCTAAGAGTTACTTCAACTTAATTGAAGACTTGAAACCAATCTGCCTCCCACAGATAAACCTATATGTGATTTCCGTTCTGATCATAGATCAAGGTGAGGTAGAAAATCGATTGCAATAGACAAAGTGTAGAAAACCTCAAATCCGGTCTTATGACTGCAGAAAAGAAGCCTAAATTATTATTCACCTCACAAGTATAAACTTGTGGAATCAAAAATTCTGAGATGAAGAAACTTTGTAATTTTTATTTATCTTGTTTGTTGGAGCAAGACTCAACAATCAAAACAAGATCAGGATACACGAACTATCAAGATAACGATAGTTGGACCTGACTTCACTAATCCCTAGGTGAAGTCTTTTTAGTCACTAAACCCTAGAAGGGTTTTAAGGAGAGGACGACTCTAGTTTACGACTAGGACACATAAGAATAGCGTCACGGATTCAAAAATCCCAGTTGTTTGAGGTTCTCCTTTAATAGACTTTCAAGATCAAGGTTGCTTTGGATTTAAGCTAAGATTTTGTAACCAAATAATCAATAATAACCGTTAGATTAAAAACTTGACTTGAGATTAACACAATAGAATGTACATTTTGGTTAGGATGAACCATAACCGAACCGTGTATAATGATGGGTTCATAAAAGTTAGTCGAAACTAGCCAATAGAACAATAAGCTTTACCTTTTTAAAACACTAGTCCAAAACCTGGTTTTTAGGACACTTGGTGTTCGCAGAAAAGGACAGTTTCTATCAGTCATTAATTATTAAAAAGTTGCAATACGTCGCATAATTGGAATCTGATATATATCACTTGTCATCTGTCGTTTAGTCTGGTTTCTATTCGCCCCCAACTTTAGTTTCCACCCCATCCGATAAAATATCCATAAATATAAATTAAAAAGTGCCACCTAAATTTTAGGTGACATAAATTTTCCCCCAAAATAATTTATATTTTTCTACAGAAAATAAAATTTTATCCACAAAAAATTCCAAGCAACTTGCGAGGGATTTATATGCCGTAGATAATTAAAGATCCGGCGGTTTACATTTGGGATTGGCGATATTTTAGAATCATGTATTTATTTATTTTGTGTAGGATAATTACAACCACTACGCCGAACTCCTAAAACCTAGAAACTGCTTAAGAGTCAAGACTGGAAACATGTTCTTAGAAAATAACGTCCTCCGTATTCTCCTCCATCGTGGGTTTATCGAAGGTGAAACTTTCTCATATCCTCCGCCTACAGTTCTTCTGATTTTTATTTTCATTTTCTAATATCAAGTGAAGAAACCATGGACAGATCGATATACAAATATTTAAGTGAAGAAACCGTGGATAGATCAAGATGTGAAACCAGTAAGGATTTTTTAGATTTTGATATAATCATCTTACTCTTTTTTAATGAAATTTTACTTATATTGAGGGTTTTCTTAAATGAGCATTTTCTTCTTCTTTAGAACTTAATCGAATTTAGGGTTTTCAGTATTTTGGGTTTAGCATCTATAAGAAGATAATACCCCCGAAATCAAGACTTTGCTGCTATAACCCTTCTTTGATTGAAATTTTCTGAATATTTGTTGAATTGAAATGGTGTTTTGAGTTCTGGTAGGATTTGGATAAGACCCCCAAATCTAAAACCTTTCAGATACAGATGAACCATCATACCCTAAATCAATTCATACCACCAACAACAAGCCTTCGTTTCCATCATCTGTTTTTGCTGCAGCAAAATCTTGGTTTGATATGTTAGAATTTAGTTATCGCACTAATAATAGTTGGATCTTGTCATGCTCTCATTCTAATAATAATTATGTATTTTTCTTTGGGAAGAAGGCTAACAATGATACTAATGAACAAAGGCAAAGGCAAGGTGAACTAGATTCTAGCATAACTTATTATCCATTGTTTTATGTGCTGACAATTTGTGGATAAAATATGGTTCCATTTCTCCGGAATGTTAGTGGGGTTGTTTGAATTTGGAATTGGATTCTCTGTAATTTACAAAATCCGCTCCTTTTTGTTTAAAGTACATTACATTACATTTATTTCAATTTTATCTCAATTTAGATTTCTCAATCGTGTTAGAATTTGGAATTGAATTCTTTTGCGTAGAATTTCATTCACTGGTAATGCTCCTTTTAGAGCCTTCCATACAAAAAGTTGGATTCTTGCAGGGACTTTAAGTTTCCAAACTGCACTCCATAGAGCAGAATCAGAGTCACCCCCCTTACACTTAAGGTGGAATATGACGACTTTGTTGTAAACACCCCATCTTTAGTTGGAGTCCAAATTATTCTGTCAATAGAAGAATCAGAGCTAAGAGGGATTTTTTCAATCATCTCTTTTGAAGATTGATCAAAAACAGCACTTAATTTTGTTGTATCCCATGTTTTTGTGTCATTAAAATAAGTGGGATGGACACAATTTATACAAATTTTCCCATGTAAATTTTTTTTGAATCAAAAGCAGGGACGGGCTATAGCCCGGGTTAGCCCCTTGCTAGGCCCGTCCCTGCCAACTACTACAGTCTTCCATATCTCTTTAGAATAGCGGTATCCCTTAGGTACATTTTAAAATTGATCACATATGATGCGCCTTGTAGTTAAGGGAAATCACATGGAAATTCAGTTCCTGTGTGTACTTTTTCACTTTACAGAAACTCAGTTTCCTTGTGATTTCCAACGGATACTGAGTATCTCTTTCTGGTTTCACTCTTTTACCTTAAAACTTCTCTTTTCACTTTTTCTATTTACTAAACAACAATTAATTGGGGGATATTTCACTGTAGTTGCCGGCATGGTTTTTCAATGCCGGCAGTCCATCTACCATGCCGATTTCATCGAAAAACCATGCCTGCAGCTACAGTAAAAATATCCCCAAATTAATTTATCCCTCAATTGCATGTTCTTACTAAAACTTTTTCTTTTTACCTATTAGATTTCCTTTATTTTTTCTTAATTATCTTTAACCTATACAAATATTCCATGGTAAAAAAAATTAGAAAAAATAAATAGAAATTGAGTTCCCGTTTTACACTATGTGTACGGAAAATCAGTTTCCGTGTTGTTTAGCTAAGGGATGCCTATTTTCCATAGTGAAATGAATTTTGGGGGCTATTGCTTCCCTTCAAATAAGGGATAATTAAGGGATATCCCTTACCATTGTGCTTGGCCTTATGTGTTATCCAAAGTTGACATAACCTTGGGCCATGACCATCCTGGAATAACCCTCAATTCCAGATCATCTGTATTAATCCTAAGAATATTGTTAAGAACTAATAGGAAAGTAAATGAGACCAAATATTATCAGAAGGGTCTTTCACCCCCATCAAGAGTAGAAAATATTATCCTTACATCACTGGCTTTTCATACCTAAACCCTAACAACAAATCTAAGTTGAAAGTGAAGATGTTGAAAGTTCTTCTACTAATTGCTGCAATTAAAAAACGAATGGTAATTAAAACCCTGTAAACACCAAATCATAACCTAACTTAAATAATGAAAAATAGGGAAAAATTGAATTGCAAACCCTAAGTTTTCCTGATACAGTTTGTACCCTAACTTCGAAATCGAAAAAATACACAGGACATGGCACAAAATCAGATCGGAAAATATAACCCTAAACTTCAAACCCCAACTTTAATTGGTAGAAGAAGAAGAAACGAAAACATTATTTTTGAGAGGAAACTGAGAAGAAGAAGAAAACAGCCGACGAAAAAAAGAAGAAGTGAAAACCCCTAATACCAAATCAAAATGGTTTGAAAATCGATTTACATTTGGTTTGATTTGGAGTTAGAGATGGAAGAGTTACCATGAATTCAAACGGAGATCTACGGGGGAGAAGAGTGCAAGATAAAAAAAGAGAACGAGAAGAGAGAAAAGAGTGAGAGGAGGAGAATGAGGGGTGACTTTCTCTCTCTGCTTTAGTTTAGATAAGGTTATTCTTAGATTTGGACGGTATAGATTCGTTTTAGGATGCTCATACGGATTGTTGAATCATGGAACGGTGTAGATTCGTTTTAGGATTCTCATACGGATTGAGAAGCTTGTGTGTTTCTCTTTGTGTTAGTGTAAACTCGTGTATTCGATTTTATTATCAACTTTCGATATGAAAAAAAATCCAAAAAATATATCAACAAATTTAAGATATTATTATGGACCTTCGGTTATAAAAAAAATCCGAAAAATATATGGGAATGAAGCTGAAAAATAAGAAAGTGTGTTTTCTTTGTGCTTTCTCTTTGTGCTTCTAGTTTGAATTTCGACTAGTCACATAGGTCATGAATTTCAAATGTGGTATAACATCATACAAACTATGAACCAAGAAGTTTCGGGTAGGTTCTGACTTCAAACTTAGCAGGATACATCATCGAAATCGTTAAATATGAAGTTCAGTGTTGATTCGAACTTCAAATTTGTTCTATTAAGGCATATAAACTATGAACCAAGAAGCTCCGGGAGGGTTTTGACTTCAAACTTAGCATGATACATCATCGAAATAGATAAATATGGAGATTAGTGTCGATTCGAACTTCAAATTCTATAAAATGACATACAAACTATGAACCAAGAAGCTCCGGGAAGGTTCTGACTTCAAACATAGCATGATACATCATCGAAATCGATAAATATGAAGATCAGTGTCGATTCGAACTTCAAATTCGGTATAAAGACAAACAAATTATGAATCATGAAGCTTCAGGAGGGTTCTGACTTCAAAATTAATAGGATACATCATCGAAATTGATAAATATGAAGCTCAGTGCCGATTCGAACTTCAAATGTGGTATAAAGGCATACAAACAATAAACCAAGAAGCTCCGGGTGGGGTTTGACTTAAAACTTAACAGGATGCCTTGCCGCGAGTAGACTACTATAAGTCGGAAACTTTGTAAGAACGATGAATCCAACCATCAACAGGTAAGATTCCATTGGAATATTCCCCAAAAACTTAAAGTAGAAATTAACATTTAATCCCAAAGTTGTTGGGCTTTGGACACTCTAGTCCTTTCCTCTCAAGCCTAGTACTAGGAGGTCCAAATTTACACAATTCAGAACGAGTTGGTCCTTTGGTGAACAATTTAGTCCAAAATGAACTTTTTTTTGTGACAAAAGTACCCATCAACATTTCTTCTTCATCATCGGTTTTGATTTCTTGGTTTCATTTGTCGAAACTCGACAGAGCTCTCCATCTACTCCGGTTAAAGACAGCATCATCATATTTTTACAAAATTTCAGCACAGATTCAATTCATGTTCAGGTTTACATCATTTTAGGTGTCTCTCCCTTTCCTATTTCTCTCAACACCGAAGAATCTATGGAAGAAGATCTCAAATTAAACAAACAGATCTGGTAAATTTCATCTAAATCTTAAACAAAATTCATTAAATTTTACACCAGCAGTTTTAATATTTCTTCGCAATCTTATTAAATTTTCTTTTATGATGCTTTAGGTATTCATTTTATTTTGATTAGTTACAAAATGTTATTCTTTTCTTATATCTAAGGGTTCTTTTTAATTAAACAGAATTTTGGTCGAGGAGAATACGAGTTGGAACTGTAAATTTTGGTTTCATGGCGATTGTTTTTGAGCAGTACGTCTACTGGTATCTGCAATCACTGGTAGTTGCATCCATATGATTCCTTTAATTTCTGTAAATTTTGATCTCATCTGTGATTTTAGTTTTGGGAGGGATTTAGTTTTTTGTTGCTTTTTTGTTGATTAGGTGTAGATTTTATATTAAACGATGGATTATGGTGAAAACATATGAGCTTTTTTTAGTATTGTTGAATGTCTATCCCATTTTAAAAATAGAGAGAGAACATGATTGTAGGGATTTAGAGAAACTTTGGAAATCATTGTGGTATTTTGTTTGTGTTTGTTTGGCTTGATTAATTGTAGCTGAATATTTATTATAAACTTGTTTTGTTTATGTTATGCATTTTGTTGGTATTGCTGAAAAGTTAGCTAAGCATCTCCCGGTACCATAAGAAACGAACTTAATCAATTACCGACTACCAAAGTTAGCTGTTTATTAGTTTTCAGCACCACCATATATGGATTCCACGTCTTAGTTTGGGAAGCAAAGAAATGCTTTTGCTTATTTTGTAAAGTGAACTCCATTAGGAGTTATATGGATGATGTGGTGATTTTATAACCAGATTTCCTGTGTGGGTTGTGTTAAGTATCAGGCATGGGTCATTTGTTTGTTGTTTTTTTAGCTATGTTACTCGTTGTGAGAATGTTGTGATAAGTGATAAGGCAATCTAGGAATTAAAATCTTTATTACTAGGAATTTTGTGAAGCTTGACTTAATTCGGGTGTTCTCTTAGAGAGAAATCAATGTTGCTCGCTTGTTTGGAGCATGTTAAGCTAGCCAAACGGGTACTACTATTCCCTTGGAATCTTCTGGTTGCTTAAAGTTATTAGGATCATACTGTTTAAGAGAAGTTTCACAGGAAAATACAGTGATGACATTTTAGTTAATCATTATTTTCATGAGCTCGTGTAAAACGTGGTATAGCGACGTTTGTGATGTATAAATTTAGTAGTATAAATCAGCAAAAAGAAATGCTATAATACCATTAGGACAAAACTAGGCTTCCAAATTAATAAGAATCTCAATATTCCCTGTTTCCAGTTGCAATCAATCATTTTCAAACTTCATTAGGGAGTTCTTGGTGACTGCTAGGTGGTTCATTAACTGGCTGATTCGGCTTCTCTAAATGTCTTTATTCCAGAGTTTTATTCTAGTTTGTATCTGTGATGTCATATTATATTTCTGTTAAGCTTGATACTACCCGTCTTGTTTGCTCTTCTAGATAGAAAGCATACCGTATCTAAGCATTAGGCATTGAGGAGAATGAATTTGTTTTGACAGGCTACAAGAGACTGCTGTAAGAACTGTTTGAAGTTTCTGAGGGATGCAGTTCTTTGGAGGAATGGTGTGTGTTTGCTGTATAGATAGACCTCTCAGAACCCTTAGTTCCCAACAGGTTCTTATCGATTGTAAAAGGTTGGTTCGAAAATATATGTTTGTAGTGATAATTACACTTCTTTTATTCTCATCAAAAATAATGTAGTACCTCAGGAGTATAGCAGTCACCATAATTATTAAAATAGTTTCTCCCAATACCTATTTAGTGTTATATGCACAAAAAGTTATCCGATGGTGCTTAGCAGTTTTTGACGTTAGATCGAGAAGGGTTTTAAAATATTTAGTTTTCTTCGAATTTCAAGATCGAAGACGCAATCATACATGTGTACATAATTGTACACATGTTGATTATCAATGTGTACATAGTTGTACACCTAATGATTTTAATGTCTACATAATTGTACACATGCTGATTATTAATGGTATAGAATTGTATTATCCTGATATAACTTTGACGTCAACTTTTTTTTTTTTTTTTTTTTTTTTTTTTAACGGATGCATTGATGGTATAGAATTGTAATGCGTAAACCATTACCCCCGACATGTTATCCATTTTGAAGTCTAAGGAATTAGGGAAAGCACTGATGTGTACATAGTTGTACACACATGTTAGTTAAGATACTGAGGCGAATTAAATCTACAAGTATTTTCCATTTGCCATTGTTCTAGTATCAAATGTTTGAACTGAAGTTGCAAAGAAAGTTTTTAGGATTGCTTTTGGTAGCAATAAGACCGGTGACCATGTGTTTTCCTCATCTGAAATGATGAAGAATGTTTAGTCTGAATTGCTTTGCTCATCAGAAATGCACATTTTATCAGCTGTGTCTGAAATTAAACTAGTTACATATGTTGAGTTGCATTAAATATCGGTGTTTCCAATCTTTAATGGTGTAAACTTTTTTCTTCTTATTTGGTTTTTGATTCTACCACGTCTTTTTTCTCCTTTGAATGTCTTTTTCTTGGTACAGTCTAGAACATGGCTCTAGACTTTATGGCCTCGTTATTGCTGCCAAATGTTCCTTATGACCTGTACATAGTTCATGAAACTGGTGGTAATAGGAGAAAACTCACCATCATTACTCAAGTAAAAAACAATAGGTAAGTCAAGGAAGAGAACAATGGTGAGTACTAGTAGTATGTATACTTGTACTTATGTGGACAACATGTGTACATACCTGTACACGTTGATTGTTATTATGTACATACTTGTACACCATTGTAGTTGTATACATAGTTATACACCATTGTGCTATCTTTTTGTTTAGTTGTTTTTTGTGTACATTTTAATTGTACCTCGTGTTGATTCTTTTTGAAGCTGGCATAATTATGTAATTAGTTGTTTTTTGTTTATATTTTTTTTCGTCAGATCAATTTATTGATGTGCAATATTTTATTTTTCTGGTGTACATATTTATACACATATTGATTATTTAGGTGTACATAGTTGTACACATGTTATTCATTTTAAAGTCTAAGAAATTAGGTAAACATATTGATATGTAATGTGGACCAAGTCATTACTGTCAACATGATTACATGCAGAATTTACATTTCATCTCCATGTAGCTTTCCATGGTATTTCACTTGAATGAATGTATTCCTTTGTCTTGATCGATGATGTTGTCAAAATTCCATATTATTTTTACTGTGCATCTTGTTTAGTTTTCGGTATGCTTCTAGCATTTATGGTATCAGCTACTGTTGATGCTGAGTTTAAGCTCCAAATGTCCAGATTTTTTGATTGGCTCGGGTAACTCACCTTTGTATAGAATCAGCAAGATGTGAAGCAAAGCTTCTCTGGATTGTACACCGTGCTGACAGGAGGAGTAGCCAATACCGAAAAAGTCTAGACTTAATATAAGTTACGGATCAGGTTCGCCCCTACATTTTGTAATAGTAATAGACTTTCCTCCTCTGAGATTTTCTAGACATTGGTTAGTATTTATTATAAACCGCAAATTAGAGCATTGCCTACAAAATAGTTTTGGGGTCGATATAAATGTTGAGAAGAAAACTGCCTATATTTAGAAAAAAATAACAAAAATCATACCGCTGTTAGTATCTCAAGTTCTCAACTTTTTTCTTTATCCCAATTGCAGGTGTAGTGAAGGTCAAAGATGATAAAGATGAGTTCCCAACTTATGTTGCTATGCTTGCAGCCCAAGATGATGCAACACGGTGCAAGGTATTTGTTCTAGTTGTATACTTTGGTTCCCTTGATGATTCCTACCTTAATATTGGTCCTAACTGATAACATGATTGTGTGCTTTAGGCTTTCCATGTTGAATTTGATAAGTACAACCTTCGTTTAATGAAATAACATATTTATTCTTAATGTGTACATAATTATACACATGTAGATAGATAATGTGTATATAGTTGCACACTTGTTGATTGTTAATATGAATGATTGGTGTTGTGCATGTTTTACAGGGGTGTACATATTGGTGCACCTGTGTAAATCTTATGAAAAAGTACGTTTCCCTTGTTTTACAATGGTGTACATATTGGTGCACCTGTGGGAAGTAACTCCCATGAAAAATAGGTTTGTGTGCGGTTATGAATGATTAGCTTTATGCATGTTTTGAAGCGGTGTACGTATTGGTGCACCTCTGTAATTCCCATGTAAAAGTAGGTTTGTGTGCGGTTATGAATGATCATTTTTCTGCATGTTTTGCAGGGGTGTACACATTGGTGCACCTGTATAATTCCCATGAAAAAGTGTGCCCGAGTGTGAATATGAATGATCGATTTTATGCATGTTTTACAGGGGTGTACACATTGGTGCACCAGTGTATTTTCAATGAAAAAGTAGGTTTGTTTGTGGCTATGAAGGATCGGCTTTAGGAATGTTTCACAGGGATGAATATATTGATGCACCAATATACTTCTCATGAAAAAGTAGGTCTGGGTGTGAGTATGATTGATCTGTTGTGCATGTTAGTAATCTCGTTTTTGGTAAAGTGCAATGAATCACTGTACTGGGATGTTTCGAAGCCATATTAAGTTTGTGTAGTAATGCCCACATGGATTGTGTCTCTGACCATAAACTGAGTAATTTTTTATTTTGATCGTTTTCTTATGTGGATGTTGGTGAAAGGATAATCACTTTCTTTTCAAGCTGCGATTTCTTATGTTCATTGGTTTGTCCTCGATGCAGGTTATCTGCTAAACTTACCTCTGCAAATCTGGATGTTATCCAACTGGAGCTTGGCGTGGTTGGTATTTTTCTCAGTCTGTGCAGATTAGGGTGGCAGTTTGGCTATCATGGGCTCTGGATTTTTTGGATCTTTGCAGCGGTGTACATAATTGTACACACCAATGTAAATTAAAATTTTAAAAAAATGAAAATTATATAGTCATATGGGTACTCTTTTTGTAGCTCTCGGAAAATGCTTTCCAAATATATAAAGTTTGTTGATTTTGGACGAACGGTTCAAAAGATAAATTGTTTTTAATTATTTTTTATATTATTCAAAATTGCTGACATCATCATTAGTCAGTATGGACTAAATTGCAAATATTTAGACTAAATAGTAAATAATGAGGGTTATTAGTGTACTTTCCATATTTTTTGACTAATCTATACCTAGTTGACTCGAACCGGACTAAACTGTACCTTTGGATTGATTTTTGGACTAAACCGTATTTTTCCCAAACTTAAACACACCCCTTTTCGTCAACTTCGATACTGAACCTGGCTCCGAGCTCGAAACCTTGCCGCGAGTGGACTACTAAAATTCGGAAACTTTGTAAGAACGATGAATCCAACCATCAACAGGTAAAATTCCATCAGAATATTCCCCGAAACCTTAAACACAACCTTTTTCGTCAACTTCAATACTGATTCTGGCTCCGAGCTCGAAACCTGGCCGCGAGTGGACTACTATAAGTCGAAAACTTCGTAAGAATGATGAATCCACCCATTTATGGATAAGATTCCATCAGAATATTCCCCGAAACCTTAAACACACGCTTTCTCGTCAACTTCGATACTTAACCTGGCTCCGAGCTTGAAACCTTGCCATGAGTGGACTACTATAAGTCGAAAACTTCGTAAGAACGATGAATCCACCAATATACAGGTAAGATTTTATCGAAATATTCCGTGAAACCTTAAACACACCCCTTTCGTCAACTTCGATACTGAACCTCGTTCCGAACTAGAAACCTTACCGCGAGTGGACTACTATAAGTCAAAAACTTTGTAAGAACGATGAATCCACCCATCAACAGGTAATATTCTATCAGAATATTCCCTGAAACCTTAAACATGGCCTTTTTCGTCAACTTTGATACTGAACCTGGCTCCGAGCTCGAAACCTGGCCGCGAGTAGACTACTATAACTCGGAAACTTTGTAAGAACAATGAATCCACCCTTCTATAGGTAAGATTTCACCGGAATATTCCCCGAAACCTTAAAACACAATTTTTCATCAACTTCGATACTGATTCTGGCTCCGAGTTCGAAACCTGGCCGTGAGTGGACTCCTATAACTCGGAAGCTTCGTAAGAACGATGAATCCACTCATATATAAGTAAGATTCCATCATAATATTCTTCGACACCTTAAACAAACTACTTTTCATCAACTTCGATACTGAACCTGGCTCCGAGCTCGAAACCTTGCCTCGAGAGGACTACTATAAGTTGGAAACTTTGTAAGAACGATGAATCTACCCATATACATGTAAGATTCCATCGGAATATTCCCGGAAACCTTAAACACACCCTTTTTAGTCAACTTTCATGCTTAGCCTGGCTCCGAGCTCTAAACCTGGTTGTGAGTGTACTACTATAACTCAGAAACTTCGTAAGAACGATGAATCCACCCATATATAGGTAAGATTCCATCTAAATATTCTATAGAACCTTAAACACACCCCTTTTCGTCAACTTCGATACTGAACCTGGATCCGAGATTGAAACCTGGCCGGAAGTGGACTACTATAAGTCGAAAACTTCATAAGAACGATGAATACACCCATATATCAACAGGTAAGAATCCGCCGGAATATTCCCCGAAACCTTAAACAAACCCCTTTTTGTCAATTTCGAGAAAGAACCTGGCTCCGAGATCGAAACCTGGTTGGGAGTGGACTACTATAAGTCGGAAACTTTGTAATAACGATGAATCCACACATCTACAGGTAATATTCCATCAGAATATTCCTTACAACCTTAAACAAACATCTTTTCGTAAACTTCGATACTGAACCTGGCTCCGAGATCAAAAACTGGCCAGGAGTGGACTACTATAAGTCGGAAACTTCGTAAGAACGATGAATCCACCTATCTACAGGTAAGATTCTATGGGAATATTCTCCATAACCTTAAACAAACCCCTTTTCGTCAACTTCGGTACTGATCGAACCTTGCCCCGAGATCGAAACCTGGCCGAGAGTGCACTACTATAAGTCGGAAACTTCGTAAAAACGATGAATCCACCAGTCTACAGGTAATATTCCATAGGAATATTCCTTTAAACCTTAAACAAACCCCTTTTCATCAACTTCGATACTGAACCTGGCTCCGATCTCGAAACCTTGACGCGAGTGGTCTACTATTAGTCAGAAACTTTGTAAGAACGATGAATCCACCCATCTACAGGTAAGCTGCCATCGGAATATTTCACGAAACCTTAAACAAACCCTTTTTTGTCAACTTCAATACTGAAGATGGCGCCGAGATCGAAACCTGGGGGAGTGGACTACTATAAGTCGGAAACTTCGTGAGAACGATGAATTAACCCATCTACGGGTAAGATTTCATCGAAATAATCCCTGAAACCTTAAACACACCCCTTTTCGTCAACATCGATATTGAACCTGGCTCCGAGATCAAAACCTGGCCGCAAGTAGACTACTATAACTCGGTAACTTCGTAAGAACGATGAATCCACCCATTTATAGGTAAGATTCTATCGAAATATTCACTGAAACCTTAAACACACTCCTCTTCTTCAACTTCGATACTGAACCTGGATTGGAAAATTTTGTAGTAACCCTACGACGACCTTTTTTCAAGGTTGCTAAAGGGGGTTGTAGAAAATAGTTTTTATCAGAATAGAGAAAAAATTTAGCAGAAGTGCATACCAAAATAGTTTTTAGCAGAAGTGAAAAAACCTTTGCAGAAGTGCATACCAAAATAGTTTTTAGCAGAAGTGAATAAAAATTTGCAGAAGTGAATTTTTTTAGCAGGACGACAAAATTTGTGTTGTACCCCTACGACAACCTTTACTGAAGGTCGCGAAAGGGGTTGTAGAAAATCTTACATCGTAGCCATCCATTTCAATCTCTAACCGTCCATTTTTTTTTCATTTCTCTCCTTATCTTTCTCATCCACTTCTTTTTCTTTCTTATTTTTTTTATTATCTCCTGCATCACCTCCTCCTTCATCACTTCTTCTTCTATAGACTACCATCAAAACCACTATCTTCTTTGATTGGCATTTTTCATTTAGTTACCATTTTATATCTAAATTAATAAATTGTTGTAAGTCATCTTATAAGTGTAGAGTGTTTTGAATGCAGGAAAATTCCTGTAACTGAACTTGAAGTTCCAAAACAATATTTGGGTACTTGAACTGAACGGAACTTGAACTGTGAAATGTGAAATGATGTGTCAGGGACATGCTTTCTTCAACTAATAGATATGAAGTGAGATGCATTGTAATTGTAGAATGTATGTGATATTTTACAGGCAAGGCTTCGTGCTGTTTGCGGCTCAGTCACCTGAGTGTTATTTTCGAACATCATATTTTGTTTTTACAACTCTTATAAAAATTGTCAAAGATTATCATAAAGTTAGTATAAAAAAGAACCACAAACCTGACAGAATTGTAATAGTCTAGGCATGGTTGATGGTGTGGACTTGCATGCAGGAGGCTCAGGTTCTAATCCCGGTAACCTCATTTTCCAACATCCTATATTTTTACTTCAGCAACTCTTATAAAGGTTGTTATACATTTTCATAAAAAAAAACACAAAAAACCCAAACTTGTGAAGTGTAAGGATGGTTGATGCCAACTCTTTTTCTTAAAGAGTTATCGTTTGTTTTATTGTCGCAACCCTTTGGTTCCAGGGGCGGGTAGTGATGCCATTCTACAACTCTTCCTTTGAAAAAAGTTGTAAAACATGACATGTTCTACGACTTTTAGAAAAAAATTGTAGAACTCCAGTTGTAGATGTATATTTTTCCTGTAGTGAAATCTTATAAGCCATTTTACAATGCAGGAAAAGATTGTCATGTGACTCCACTCCTCTACAACGCAAAGTACAATTGCTACCGAGGTTCATACCTTTCCGTTGAAATATGTCAATCGTGTTCAATTTGTCATGCACCAAACACTACATCAGGAAACATATTTTTGGAGGTACTGCAGGTTTCCAGATAAATTGGGAAGAGAAGTCTGATACTCCATGTTCCGCCACCAACTACGAATACAGAGATTTTACAGTAAACACTCCTGAGGGTTGCAATCTCTACCTCCTTGTAAGCACTCGCCTAAAATTACATAACTTGCAAGCACTCGCCTGAATTCCATAAATACTCAACAGGCGAGTTCGATACTCAATAACATATTCTTGAGCTTCATCATTTGTTAGCACTCGCCTGAAATTGAACCTCCAGTTGCCTTCATCAGAAATCATATCTTCAATGTGTGAATCTTTGTTCATGGACAACTTGAACAGATTAGTAAAGGAAGTAGCTAAAGTTTGTTGTCCACACCTGCAGTCATACCAGAAAGTAATGGATGTTCCTGAATGGAGGAATAAAGTCGAGTGCTCACTAATGAGACCAGCAGAATCATCAATATCCCGCCTACAAAACACTCCATAAGGTTGTTTAACTTTACCCGGTATCCAGTAGGAGAATTTATTTCCATACTCATCCTCTATGATCTTATACCATAGGTTGTTTAACTTTGCCGGTGGGGAATCCGCTCCAAGGTCGTCGCTAAATGGTGTTCAGTCTGTTTTTTTCCACTCCTAACATTGCTAAATTCATAAGCTAAAGGTTGCATACAACATAACACCTCCCTCTTTTATTGCACGCGCAATATCCCAGTTTACCAAATGGGAAGTTTTTGCACTTATAAAAAATTTCGCATCTTCTTTTCCAGAATCTTAATAACTGAGTTTGGGGCCTTAAAAAGAGAAATAATAGGTTGGAAGAGAAGATGGAATACATGAAAGGAAGGTTGTCAATGGATCCCCCATTTGACAATCAAATTCGCCTGCAAACTGAAAGTCTAGCCTCAAATTTCTCAATAATGGGATCCCAATTCTTACGGAACCAGATTTAGCACCAAGGGGCATTCCCAAATACATGAAAGGAAGGCTGTCAACTGAGCAACCAAGTTCTTTAGCCTACAGAGGTAAGTCAAGAACTACTCCTACTGCTATTAGAATAGTTTTCATAGTATGTAGCTTAAAGGCCGGCTATAAACTCGAAACAATACAATGCTGAGAAAAAGTTATGTAGCTCTTCTTTTTTATCATCTAAAAAGAAGATTGTGTCGTCCGCATAATGAAGATGATCTACCACAATACTAGTTAGAGAGACAGAAAATCAACTGAAAAGGCCTTGTTTAGCTGCCCTATCCATAAATCTTGAAAAACCTTCCATTGCATTCTTAAATAAAATAGGAGAAACCAAAAAACCTTGTATAACACCTCTTGAACTAGTGAAGTGGCCGATGAAAAACCATGGATAAGAAGCGAGAATGATGAAGTTGAATAACAAAACCTTAGCCAATTGCACCATTTCCTACTAAATCGCATTTGAACAAGTACGAACTAAATATATCTCAAGTTGATTCTATCAAATGCCTTTTCAAGATCAATTTTACATGTAATACCCGAATTTCCGTACCTTAGTCTTGAATCTACCAATTCATTAGCAATAAGGGTGCCATCAATGATTTGTTAACCTCCAGTAATATGTATTTGTTTAGTCCAAACAACAAAATGGAGAGGAAGAGTCGTGTTGTGCTTCTTTGGGATTTGGATTGCATTTTTTTGCATTAATCTACGGTGGCATCATACATTCGGTGATTTTCGTCCTGGTCTTAATTGTTTTTGGTCGCAGTGGTCAGCTGGAAGGGGTAAGAAGAGAAAAATAAATGGTACTTGGACTAAAAGATTGAATTTCGTTTGGAAACGTGTTGTGAATTAACTTTTAGAATCATATTTGGTTAGGAAACCGTTTCTCTGCAGAAAAGGAAATTAGTGGTCACACTCCAATTCAAGAACAACAAAATCAACAATGATTGTTGCTTCAGTTGATGCCATAATGAATATGGATTTATTATATCAAGAAAAGAAAAGCGAGATGGATTCTTCAATGGCGTCGTTATCAAATATTCCAAGATGCATATTATTTTATAATTTCGGGCTTCCGCTCAACATAAAAAACCAACTGCATATCATAATATTTATTTATCGAAAGATTTCATAGCTGATAACATAGGGTTTTCGTTTCAGTTTCTTATCCCAAAACTATCATTACTCCAACAAGAACTTCCAGAATGTCACCCCGTTAAACAACAGGATGATTATTACAAAACAGAGTTAAACCTTTCAGGTTCAAGTAATGGTTTGGTTCTTTATGAAAATTCTGACAGGTTTCCCCAAAAAGTGTATGTAGTTGGTAAGCCAGTCACAAGAGATTGGGTTCATATCCCTCCACCTCCGTTGGGTAGAGAAGCCTGGAGTCCCAAACCTGGTTTTATATGTGAATCTTCCTCTTCAACCTTATTAAATGTAGTTTTGGAAAATCCCACAACTACACCCTTGTAATGATAATAACACAAAGCTTAAGTCATATTGATCAACCCAAACATTAATGATATTATTCACCACTTTGACACTTATATGATCTTTCAAAATTCTTCTATAATGAATGTGTATTGCTCTTACAATGGATTCGAACTAAGATTTACACACAACAATTGAGAAATATAAAGATACAAGCTAAGTTCTAAGATGAACTTGTTTTCTTTCTCTATTGTTAACTTTCTTAGCCTATCTTTCTTAATTGATCTCTTTCAACTCTACCCTCTCTCTCTATCATTTCTGAGTCCTTATATAGACGAATTTATCAATAGAAGGCAACCAACAGACTCATTATAACTGTAACCAGTTACCATCCACTAACTAACTAACACCTGCAATTTCACTCATGACAAACACACACACAGTGATTCACACGCTTGAATACATATTCTCTAACACCCCCCGTAAGACCAGTGTCTAATAAGGAGTAGAGACACCGAGCTTGGAACGCAGAGTAGAGAATCGAGTGGCATCTAAACCTTTGGTGAAAATATCAGCAATTTGGTCTTGAGTAGAGAGAAATCTGACCTCTAAAGAGTTTGAAGCAACTTATTCACGAACATAGTGGAAAGCAATCTCAATATGCTTCATACGATTGTGAAAGATGAGATTTGCAGTCAGGTAAGTTAACGTTGCACCCATATTGTCACACCAGAGAATTGGTGGTCTTGGTGAACAAATCTGAAGTTCTGACATAAGAGACTGTATCCAAATTATCACTGATTTAGCATCATCTAGAGCACAATATTCAGCCTCAGTGCTTGATCTAGAAACTGTTTTCATCTTTCTAGAACACCAAGAAATAAGATTGGGACCCATAAAGATGGCCATACCACTGGTAAAATTCCTTTCAGCAATATCACCATCCCAGTCTGCATCTGAATAAGCTTAAAGTTGCAGAGAACTAGAACATTTAAATTGAAGTCCATAACCTAGTGTGCCTTGTAAGTACCTGAGAATGCGTTTAACTCCAGTCCAATGAGCTTCAGTAG
Organism: Papaver atlanticum; assembly: GCA_023531105.1. Taxonomy (NCBI): domain Eukaryota; kingdom Viridiplantae; phylum Streptophyta; class Magnoliopsida; order Ranunculales; family Papaveraceae; genus Papaver; species Papaver atlanticum. Next base: position 19,842 of record JAJJMB010008779.1, read on the forward strand.
GAGACGGCATAAACTGGAAAGCCTTGTTAACAGCAAATGCCAAATTTGGTCTAGTGATAGTTACATACTGTAAAGCTCAAACTACACTTCTATATAAAGATGGATCATAAATAGTGCAGTAGTGTAAGTAGAATGAGTTATAGCAATAGGAGCAGATGAAGGATGAGTAAATGACAACTTTGTCTTATGTAATAAGTTAGAAATATACTGCTCTTGGGAAAGTAAAATACCTTCATTGTTTCTAGAAGCTTGAATACCAAGGAAAAAATGTAATTCACCCAAATCCTTGATTGCAAATACCTACCAAGATCAGCAAGTAATTGATCAATTGCTTTAGGTGAACTTCCTATGAAAAGTATATCATTAACATAAACAAGTACATACATAGCTGCAGAAGATGTGATTCTAAAGAACAAAGAAGTATCTGTTTTAGAAGGAAGAAAACCACATTGTAACAAAAAGTGACTTAGCCAAGCAAACCAGGCTCTTGGAGCTTGCTTTAATCCATATAAGGATTTCTGTAATTTGCAAACATGATTTGGCAAAAGTTTATCAGTATACCCTTGTGGCTGAACCATAAACACATCTTCTGATTAATGGACATGCAGAAATGCATTTTTAATATCAAGTTTCCTGATCTTCCAACCCTTGTATAGAGAAATAGATAGTATCATTCTGACTGTTGTAGGTTTGACAACATGATTAATGTATCCTGATAATCAATGCCTTCAACCTGATTAAACCCTTTGGCTACTAATATAGCCTTATATCTCTCAATGGTACCATCAACATTTCTTTTTATTCTAAAAATCCATTTATAGCCAATGGCATTGTCACCTGAACCAACTAACACCAACTTCCAAGTGCCATTTTGCAGTAATGCATTAATCTCTTCATCCATTATAGCTCCCCACTTTGGATATTTACTAGCTTCAGAGTAACAAGTAGGAACTGTAATATCTTCACATACAGTTTGTACTTCTGAGGAAAAAACTTTTGGTTTAAAAATTCCTTTCTTACCTCTAGTGGTCATGGAATGATCATTAATAACATGAGCAAAGGAGGATGTAGATTCTGGAAAAGTATCAGTCTGAATTGACAAGACAGTATCCACCTTAGTAGAAATTGTAGTAGAAGTAACTGTAGATGGTAGACTCTCAAGATTGGATGCAGAAGTATTATCAGAAGAAATAGTCTGAAGTAGTTGATTATAAGGAAACTCTGAATCAGCAAATTTAACATCTCTTGAAATAATAATCTTGTTAGTGAAAGGATTAAGACATTTATATCCTTTGCACTTTACTATAACCTAAGAAGATACATTTTACTGACCTTGGTTCTAATTTATGAGCATTAAAAGGTCTGAGACAAGGATAGCAGGCACAGCCAAATGTGTGCATCAATTGATAATCTGGTTTGATATGAAAAGGGCACTCAAGTGGTGAAATTTGTTGTAAGGTAGGTTTTGGGAGTCTATTGATTAAGAAATTGGAAGTTTCAAAAGCATAACTCCAATAAGAAATAGGAAGAGAAGCATGAGACAAGAGAGATAATCCAGTTTCCACTATAACCATGAGAGAATAACTTGATCTTGATTTATCCAGTAATTATAAAGCGGATTGTGAAAAAAATCATTGCCCGGATCAATATCAACAAAAGATGAATCTGCAAGAATTGGTTCACCAGCAGGAGTAGATTTGCGAAAGAACTTAACTGGACATTGAAACGATCCATCGACAAATCTGAAGAGATTATAACTACGTAATAAAGGTATAATTTGATATTTCCATAAGGTGAAATTGGTTGATGATAATTTTGATGATGGTTTGAAAGTAAGAGAGATATGTTTGTTAGTTTCTGCCATTGTTGTTGATGAAGGAAGGTATTGATTTAGTGATTGAAGTTTGTTTTAGGTATCTGATACCATGTTGGAGAGAAGAATGTCGTTAAACAAATCTCTCAGGGAAGATAAATTGATTCTTGAATTTCTTGATTGTTTTTCATTACAGACACAAAGAAAGAGAAACAGATATTTAAAGACAATGATGGACCAACAGACTCGTTACAGCTATTACCATCCACTAACTAACTAACTAACTAACACCTGCCAGTTCACTCATGACACACACACATAACGATTTACATGATTAAATACATATTCTCTAACAGAGAGAACCATCATCACCTCAAGATATGTCTGAAATCATTTAACAAACTTTTAAAGAAATTGGTGGCACAACGCCTGTATATTGGATTTTGAAAAGACTCTAACTATGAGCGATGCTAAACCCCAACAAGGAAGGATATTTATATGTCAAATAGTGAAAGATTTTCTGACACCCGCCGAACTTGAATTACGGGGTTTTAAACAAGGCGAAGAAGGAATACCCGGTTACATTGGTTAAACCTGATGAAAAACCATCGGAAATTGATTTCAAGATTTGGGCAAGTCTTGGTTTGGGTGAAAAACCAGGTGACGGGCAAGCAGTCTTGACTGGCTCTAATTGGAATGCATTGGTTCGCAAATACAAGATGATAGAAGGAATAAAGTTGCAGTTTTGGTGTTTCAGAAAGGCAGATACAAACGAGCTCTGTTTTACTATGAATAACAAGGTATAAACATGGTAGATAAACATGGTATGCCAACCTTTAACAACTACATAAAAGAACAAGTTCTGGTTTTTCACAAAATTCTATGAGCCTTTTTTAAATAATTTTATTTGTTTAATAAATGGTTCTGCGCGAATCTTATAAGTAAACTATGCAAAAGCCGCCCCTCACATGGAAGCGGGTCCCACATCCCTATGGAGTTAGCAAGGGGCCACTTTTGGGCCCCACCAATTAAAGATTTGTCAGATGCACGGTTTTGGCATAGTTTTCCATGCGGTTTACCAAACATTTTTGTATTGTTTAATTTACAGTACTGATAGAGCGGGTCCCATTTTAATATTTTATGATTTAGATGGTAGAAGGGCTACCCGACATCCACCACATCCCCTGTCGGGATATTTGTCAGGATTTTGTGTGGTAACTGTAAAATTTCTCAGTTGCACCGTATATATGAGATTTCTGAATCCATATATATTTATTTAAGAAACTCTTCGCCTTAAATATGCTTCAATCTGAAGGCCTATTATATCTTTTAGAAAAACTCCCCAAGTATCTGATAGCTAAGGTGCCCTGCCACCAGCAAATACTTGTTGGCCGAAGTGCCACTATCGTGGCTAAGGCTGCACACGGTTCGGTCGGTTCGGTTATTCGTTAAAACCGCTGGTATAACCGTGTATAGTGCGGTTACTAAATTTGAAACCGTAGCCGAAGTGTTAGGATTGCGGTTCGGTTTTTAACCGAGCCGACTAGGTATGGTTTTTTACGGTTTTTCTTTCTTCGGTTTTAAGCATTCCAAAATCCCATAATTAAATAAATAAATAATCAAAAGTTCCAAATCTGCAACTTTAAGTTCCTCAAGGTATTCAAGCTTCATTTCATCATACATACAAACTCAATCATTATACAATTAACATTAAGGTTCTAAAAAAGCTTAAGATTAAAACTTAAGAACAAAGTTTAAATAGAAACAAAAATAAGTCTAATTGTTGCTGCCTTCAAGCTTCCTTCTCTTGGTTTTTCTTTCTAAACAACTCTGTAACAACAATTAATTTCTCTGAGAACCTGCAATTATCATGAAAACCCCCAAGTTAAAAGCCTAGGGTTCCATTATCATGAAGACCAAAACCTAGGATTTTCCAAATACGATAATAATTATAACCCCATGTACTTCAAATCTAATAAAATTAACAATTGTAACATTAAACTCAGATTCTAAAAATCAAGCAAACACCCCAACCTCAGATCTAAAATATATACTGTAACATTATCTATAGGGTATTGATGCAGAAGAAGAAGAAGGAACCCCTGATTATTATTGTTATACTAGGAGAAGAAGGAAAAGAAGAAGATCAGTTGTGCTGGTATTAGTGGTGGTGAGGTAGCAGGGGACGATGATGGAGGTGCTGTAAGAAAATGAAGAAGAGAAGAATGCAGAGCGGCAGAGGTTTTTTTCTTCTTTTAGCTTTAGGGTTAGGTTAGTATTCTATATATAAGTTCAATACACGGCTAGGATTGATTACAGCTTATATCAATGGGTAATATTATTTTGGTTAATACGGTGCGGTTTCGATTCGGTTATTGGTGAAACCGTTGACCGATCCGAAGATCTAACGGTTATCAAAGTTTAAACCGTGACCGACCATTGGATTAACGGTGCGGTTTTGCGGTTTCATTGCGGTTATCTGTTACGGTGCGGTTTCTGTGCAGCCCTAATCGTGGCAACCTGTTAATGAAACATAACAAGCAATAGTGCTCATTTAAAACCTTTCAACAGAAAGGAAAGAAAATAAAATAAATTTACTTCCAACCAAAGAAACTTAGTAACAAATACAAAGTGATCGTATACGATTTCCGACAACGTATATAAAGGTTGGTGTGTCTTCAAAAGAGAAAATTCAGCATGTTTATAGGTGTGAGAGTAGACCCAGAAATATTCGAGTGATTGCACAGAGATAGATATAGATGAATTTTTTTTGAAGCCTCTCGGGATGTGTAAGAATCAGAAGCTCCTCCAATTTTGCAACCCAAAGAGCAAAAACTGAAAAATGCTGTGATCATGTCTAGACATCATTCATCTTTTTCTTCAAAAAATAAAATAAAATCATTCATCTTTATTGTTACAAGCTGATCAGAAAATATTTGTTCATTTTTCCTGTTTTGAAAACCAGGCCAACTCATCCTCGTTATGCAGCGGTTAGGCCTTCAATTTATCTTAATTATTCTCTTTATATCCAGTAGAATCAGTACTGTGTGTGTGGATTTCATATAAAATACGCCGCTGATGAGGAATTTAGGTGATGGTGCGGTGGATTTCAGTGAGAACCTGATGATGGAATTGGGTCAAAAAGGAGAGGAGCATCAGCAGACAGAAAGTCAATTACTCTAATATACTGATTGGGCTCGAAGCAAAAAATACATTGCAGCAGCAGAAGTTTAATGGGGGAGAAAGGCCCAGCAGGAAACTGTAGAGCAATATCAGTATCACCAGTCTTCTTGTGCTAAGCAGGAAACAGGAAAAAGGAGAGGTCAAGGTAGGCATAAAACTATGCCAATGGTTGGAGTTGAACTGGGTAAACGTCTAGGAAATCAAGACACAACAGAGGATGTAATCCAGTGGATGAAACTGAAGAGGGAACCTTGCAGCAGCGTCCCTTTGAGGGTCGAGGAAGACCAAGTAAGATACATGCACGCCAACCGAAAATCGCAGAGCATCACCAGAATGCTGATTCTACTACACCAGTGGTTGAAGTTGAACTGGGACTCTTGCGCTTGGGATGCAGATAGAAAGAGAAACAGTAGAGCAGCGTAATCATACTAGTGATACTAAAACAATGGTTGAATATGAAGGAGGGACCTCAAAGCAACGGCAGTCTAAAGTTAATAAAATGAGAAAGATGACGAATTCGTCACAGCAACTGCAGTCTAATCCAACTCGCAGTTTTGATGTTTCAGAAATGCAGATACAAAACGAGCTTTGTTTCACCATGATTAACAAGGCATAAAGATTGCATAGAAGATAAACATATGAAGCTTTACAATATTGGTTGAGATAGGTTGCTAGACTTTTTTCAGTTTTTGTAATGAAGCTTTGGTGGCAGCATATGAGATATATGGATCCTAATCTTTTTTGAGTAACTCTTCACCTAAATATGCTTCAATCTGAAGGCCTATTGCTTTTACCACAAGAGTTTGACTTTAGGGGACGGGGTTCGATAAAACTTTTTCAATCGTGCTTCCTAAAGCTCTTCTTAGCTTGTCCTGTTTGCAACATTTGACAGATCCTATTTATACCCTCTAAGAGAAAAACCCCACAAGTATCTGATAGGGTGACCTGCCACCAGCAAGTAGGTGCTGGCAGCAGTGCTACTATCTTCGCAACCTTTTAATAAAACATCACTAGCAATAATGGACATCCAAAACCTTCCAATAGAACATACAAATCAATCTGGAGGTTGTGTACAGTTTACTACGCTTACAGTTACACAAGCATATAAAAGAAGACAAAAAATAGTGTGAACTGGCATACAAGCAACACATAGTCAGAATTTAGAATATACTATATAGCTTCTGTAAAGCTAACTAACATAGATTATGGTTTTTTGTTTGTCTTCCGCAAACTATCTCACAGTTCTAGGCAGAAGGGTAGTCAAACTAACAAACAGGAGGAGAAAACTAAGGTTTCAACAGAAGAACCTAACCCCGGGTAGAACTTCATTATCATAAGGGAGAGTGCCACATAAATAACTGCATATTCCTGACTTCCTAACAACCAACACAATAATGACAAAAGAACTGTAAAAAGAAAGTATTGCTGGAATCATACTGCCGAACGCTGTGCTTTTAACCCTTAATGCATAAATAATAATTTGATAAACTACCAATAAAATCCTTGCTGTATATAGTAAAAGAATTGAAAGACATTGCAACAAATGAAAAGCATCATTTGCAATGAAAATTTCCACTTTCCATAGATAAAGAGCCATTAACATACACCAAGCTTAGAGAAGATAACAAAATGAACACTTGAGTAAATGTTTTTGATAGCTAAATAGATGTGCAAAACATTTCTTGAGCAACTAATGTTACCGTAGTAGGAACTAAAATAAGCAAGCAAACATTAACTGTGCAGGAAGATATATGTTCTAGCTTTTCTCACAACATAAAGATCAATTTTCTAATAATCCATCTATCCATGGAAAAAAAATAGGCATTACCAACCAATCTTGCGGGAAAAAAATAGGCATTACCAACCAATCTTGCGGAAAAAAAAAGGGGTTAAAACTTAGACAAATGAAATGTTAATAAGGGCAGAAGAATTTGGGATTTCATAAAACCATTGAGTTGATATTACTTACCTAGAGAGAAAACTCCTCATTGTACATCGACCTCATCTTCTTTACTTGCTTTTTCTTCTTCTCTTACTTCGGAAAATTCAATTACATTCACATCTTTTCCCCCAAAGCTCGTAATGAGACAAAACTGTTCACATGTATTATCCCGTGAACATTTGGGTGAGTTATCTCAAGCTCATATATAGATTGATCTTCACCGTAGAGACGAAGACTCCCCTGATCTGTCGAACAGAGAAGCTCACCCAAATTTGTAAGGGCGAAGGGTATGAAAAAACCAATAACAATATCACATTCAATAGAAAACTCCTTACTCCAACTCCTTACTTCCTGCTCTTTTTTAATTTTCCCAAAGTAAAAACCCATATATCTAAATGATTGGAACAAAAATCAACAACAGACAACCACCCTCCGAGAACTATAAAGTTTTGACAGCGCCGCGCTTTACCCACATCACAACTGAAAGGTAATGTTGTTAACGAAGAAAACTTTTCATCGGCCAAGTCAAATGCCCATACTTGACCTTCCTTGTCAGACCAATAAGGAGCTCCATCTACAAACACACCAGGACCACTGATAAATGAATGCACAATGGTTTCGTTGTATCTCCAGCCGCTACCGCTACCAAGAGAATAAACTTGAACTAAGCCATGGCATTCATCATTTTTTCCCCTTTTGTATAAAATTCTAACAGCCTTGTAACTCTTAGAGGTAGCAGTAGCACTATAACCAAATCCACAAGAGGCACGCGAAATTGTTCTATACTCGGATGATGTTAACTCCGGCAGATAAAACATTCTCTGGTTATGGGATTACAAATATAAAAAAGTGATTTATCTCCTATGCAAATCAAACCATTGCAGGAACCAATCAGTTCATCGCCACCTGCCCCAGGACATAACACAGAAGGGTTGAATGTTTTAGTTTTAATCACTTTCTCATCATACTCTTTGTAGAACATTGTATGAGCATCTTCAATTGGATCAATAGTATTTGCTATGAATCTAATCCTAGTACTAGTAACCTTCTTCTGTCCCTCATCAGTAGAAGGGTAGTATTTGCGGTCACTAAAATGATCAAAATGAAGTAATTGATGATTCTGTAATGTTTGTATTAGTTGTTTCTTTACATTTGTTTCTGATGTAATTGATCATGTAACCAAAATTTCATATCAATGAAATTATCATGCACTACATTTTTCCTTCAAAATAAAATAAAATAATAATAATAAAAAAATGCAGTTAGGGTCTGTTTGTTTGCCCCACCCAATGAGATGATCGGCTCTACACATACATTTGTACAATGGCTGCTAATAGGAGGTAACAATTTACTGGGAAGATACCAATTACTATATTAGACAAAACACTATTTTGTTTGTCCTATACGAGATTTGGTGTGTTCTCCCTAGTAAATTGGTCCACCTATTAGTAATGTTGCATTTGTCCTTCATTGGTTTCACCACGTAAAATTAAGTAATATTCCATAATATAATATTTTCTTCAAAATAATAAAATTTATTGGTCGCAACTCGAATCCTTATTATTAAAATAATAAATTCGATAACATATGAAATAATATTATATTATAAAAAATAATATATTATTTTACTAATGTAATAAAATATTTATAAAAAAATTAATTTAAAGTTACACAATAGAGTTTTTAGTTGGCAGCCGAGCGATAAGCTGGGCACCAACACCCTTTTGAATAACAACTCCCAATCTATGAAAAATTAAACTACCAAGACCACTACCAGCATCATACTAACTAAACAATTCTTCAGACGCTTGAAAAAATATACAGTATCTTCACTAAGCTCCCCTAAAGTAGTGAAAGCTAAAACACTCAAATCATAACCATGCGAAACACATTCATTCAAGTATTTTGAACGCTCGAGCAAAATTGCTTTCGAAATGGCCTGACCTGGGATGAAAACACGAACTCCATCGCCAGCGAAGGGTGAGACGCCTATGACTAGAAATTGTTGAATAATATAATATATTAGTAATATAGTATATTTTACTAATATAATATATTATTTAACTATAAAATAATAACTTATTACAATTATCAATAATATTATATCTCTTATAAATAATAAAATTTCTTGGTCCCAAACCTACTATTTTATAGAAGTTATACTATGCAGTCCAAATTATTTTTATTTTACTAGATAAGAACCAGTTAAATAGATTGTTTGCGGATAAATGATAGTGTGATAACAAGACTCCGATCTAGTATGTCGAAAACGGGAATTACTGGAGGCAGCTATAGTTGATCACATGAGGGTCAAGAGCTCACTTTTCACTCATTTTTCGGTTTTTGTCCAAATTCTTTTCTAATACCTATCCAACCAGTATCCATTCTTCCACACTCCAACAAGACTCGAACCAGATTGTATAGATCTACCAGACCCATGACTAGCAGCTGCACAGTCTCGGTACATGGCTTGGTCGTGACCTGAACTTAAGCTGATGAGGAATTATTCGTTCAGACGTTTTGTCTTGTCTGCATGAAACTGGTCACAACAAGATAATACTTGTTTCTGTTGTATTATCCCTATGAAATACTTCCCTGCATAGAAATTCACATTCAACAACAACCCGTATACATGGCCATATCTCCTAAATTTCTAATGGAAGTTGATTATAAGGTTGTTGTTTTTTTTACCAGATACGGCTGGCGCAAAGTTGATTACAAGGTTTTCTTTGTTATTTTCGCAGATTTAAATCATTGGTTCAATTTCTAACGGATTTAAATCTGAGTTTTTTTACCAGATACGGTTGGCACAAAGTTGTCGTCCCAACCATAATACACAATAACGGCCTGGAAAAGAATCTTCCAAGCCGTTAATAGGATTTACAGTTTGTAAGTTAAGAACTCTAGGCAGTAATCAAGACTTACGGCTGGGTGAAGATGAACTCATGTCTGAATCCTTATCCAAAGTCACCTATGTCTCAATCACAGCTACAAACCCAACCGTAAATGGCGTGCTGGGATACGCAGCCGTTTTTGGGTGTCCACACTCCCAACCAATACATTTATTGCATTTTTTTACTTTGACAAATATTATTGATGATCTAAACGGCTAGTTTTTGGAAAAGACAGTCGTTAGGTCATTAAACCCTATAAAAGGAGACCATTATATTATCTCTTCCTTAACCTAATTTAATGATTGTATTCCAAAAAGGAAAGTTAATTTTATATTTTGATACAACACAACTAGGCCTAATTTTGCGGTGCAAACATAGTTAACTGGACCGACCCTACTAATAATCCAACCGTCATCATAACCAGTTGAGCAGACACAACCAACTGGAACAACCGAACTACTGATCCAACCAATTGGCTAACAAAAAAAATGAGAGATATATCATCTATATTGGAAACCATGTTGGGGAAATTGTCCCTTAGATACCTTTGTTGTACCATACGAATTGTATGGGTTCAGAGCCATCTGCACATGCTAATTAGTCTTGCAGAAATAAACTAGCTAACAAGAAATACTTAACATCTCAGATTGCTCCATGAACCTTCCTACGATCTTGGATAAGTAGAAGAGAAAGAGAACCGAACAGATGCAAGCGATAAACAAAAGCAACATGAAGTAAAGTACTCAGAAATTTAACGTGGTTCAACAATATACACGATGTGTGTATATTGTCTACATCCACCAAACGACTACGACCTATTTCTTTATTATAGAACCACCAACTGAAAATTAACCAAGGATTGAATAATCAATCAATCGACTCAGCACAATGTCACTGAACAAAGAAACTCCCACAATTACTTTATAACTCTAAAGTACCGTCTTCACCTAAATGAGATAATGTTTACTACATTATCTACCACAACGAGATGGTCTTCTTCCTGTCATAAATTATCATTGACGCTTTTTGGTCAACGCTGGTAGTTCACTCCAGCACCACCAAGATGATATTCTTCTCACATACAATGTCTTACCAACATCTCCATAGGAATCTAGAGTTTAATAATATGAACATATCATCAAAATATTGGGTTCAAATTCATTGTCATTTGGACTATGAAGAAAAATTGGTTCAATCTTGTATATATAATACTCATGTAATATCGTCCATGATCCTCCCTCTTTTTTCATGAATCCTATTATTGGGGCTGCACCCATTTGGGTTTTTGGGGCTTCTTAGGATTCTAGTATCCTAAAAGTGGCTAGCGGATGACCTAATCAGTATTAAAAGTCAAATTTACCTTTTAGTTATTTTGATTACCTAAAATCAAAATATATTCAAAACTAATCACTAACGTCTCTTCTCTTCTTCTTCTTCTCAAAAACAAATAAAAAATCAAAACCAAATCAAAACCCATGATCAAATTTTTGATTTTTTTTTGGATCAAATCTTTATTGATTCTTGAAAACGTTTATGAACATTGATTCTCAAGATTACAAGATCAAGGCGATTTGGATCTAATCCAAACACCGCTAAATCCTACAGAATGCTAAGAATTCAAAAACCCACTATTTATTTTAATTTTAAATTGGTTTAATAGGTAAGATTGATGAAATTAGGGTTTAGAAAACTGGTTCTTGGGAGATTATTTCTTAACCGTGGGTTGAAACACTTTCCGGCCGTTAACTTTAACGACGGATGAGTTTTTTAGTATTTCTTAACCGTGAGTGTCTGAGTGAAAGTACATTGTTTCTCTATTCTTATATAACTGTACGACTTTAGGAACCAAAGAAAGGAAAAAGGCATACATATTTCATAGCATTTCATTGAAACCGAAATATCATACATATTTCATAGCATAAACTTTAAAGAAAATATCATTACAGGGTCTTAATAATAGTGATCGAAATCAGCATAAGTACTTTCTTCCAAGACACTATATTAACCATGAAGGTCAAAGTTCTTTCCATGGACATCCTCGTAATCGGCTTCGGCCATCTCCCAATGAAAAACAAATCAATTTTAAGTTAGTATTATTCGAAAAATACTTGATGGACGAATTATTGACAAACTTACTCTTTGAACACGTGGCATATTGAGATTGTTTTCCTTTACGACTTTCATTTCTTCTTTGAAAGCTTCTTCGGTGGTGAAGAGAGTAATCATGTTCTTATTTTTTGTTGTAACAATTAGAGGTTGAAAGTGTATGACAGAGAGAGAGTTTTTGCAAAGAATCTTTGTTGGAGAAGGGTGATTTTATAGCAAAGAATGACCCAACGGCTAGTTATTTCAAAACTAGCCGTTCCTCAAAAAATTCAATACAATAACTCAATGCCGCAAAAAAATCAATGTAATCTCATATTTACGGCCATGAAGCATGGAAAGACCAAGCCGCGCGTAATGTTATTGCCGTTGCATTGAGTTTTCCGAGGAAGGCTATTTTTTTTCAAAAACTAGTCGTTGGGTCATTCTTTGCTACAAAATCACCCTTCTCCAACAAATAATTTGTACAAAAACTCTCAAACTTGGTGTGGCCTGGAAACTATAAGGACCCAGCTGATATATAGTTTACGTTTGGTTATGGTCCGTTATCCAAACCGTAAATCGTAAATACGAATTTTCAGTTTTCCTGGTCAAAACAGTAGGTCATTTGTGATCAAAACCTAGCCGAATATACTTAAAAGATTTTAAATTATTCGTTTTTTCTTTTAAGAAATTGAAAAAACATAAAACCTAATAGACCAAAATGGTTTTTCATTTATTGAATCGAAAAAGCATACATCTTTCATCACATTGATAGGATTGATCATAACATTTGAAATAAACGCTTATTCGTACAGGTTAAAAACATAGGTAGTATTTCCAAGATGCGATAGCTATTATTTTGGTCAAACTTTTTCCCATAAATGCTTCATATTGGTGGAGATCCTTTGTCCACCATAGAAACAAATCCGTTTTGTTAGATAGTGTTATTCAAAACGAATTCTAATGAAGCAACTTATTAAAAAACTTACTCTTATAGCACCCGACATAGTGGGATTGGCTTCCTTCATGGCTTTCATTTCCTTTTTGAAAGCTTCACATATCTTCAAGGACTTTCTCGAATTTTTCCTTAACGATTGCCAAAGTTCTTCCATTACGATTCTCGTTTACTGCCACAAAAACTATGAAAACACGGTTCCAAAAAGAAAGGGATGTTTAATCTACGTCAATGTTTAGATCTTCATCATGATGTCTTACCGTCGTCCATGCTCTAACAATCGTGGAATCTTCAAAATAAGGGCAGGGAATCACCATAGTGTTTTTTCTTTTCTTTTTTTTTTTGGAAGGGAAATAGATGAAAATGAATATGAGAGCTTATAACTAGACTGTCTACAACGCTCTCAAAATTTGAAGTTTACGACTGCGCTGCCCTAACCTGTTCTAGTCTACGCCCCCGACTTTGTATTTGTAGGACGTTTTCACCCTGTAGGTACTCTAATGCTGAGATCTACCGTCTGATGTGTATTGTGTTGTACTTGCCCTGCTTAACATTTTCTCCCTATCCGAGAATTAATTTAACACTATAAATTCTACAAGAAGAAGGCTATGTGGATACAAATGTTTATCATTTTTAACAATTTTTTTCTTGGGATTCTTTTTCATGATCGGGTAATGATGGTCGATAATCTTTTAAGAAGAGGTATAGATGTTTCTAGTGTATGTTGTTCTTATAAGGAAGATGACGAATTGAGTTCGCACTTGTTTTATGGTTGTTGGAGAATCAGGAAAATATGGGATAACTTCGTTGAAGGGTGCCACTTTTGATGGTTATATGACCCTAATATCGCCAAGGCTTGGAAGTTTTATTGGGGAGATGAAAGACTTAGTCGAATATGGAATATCATCCCAGTTTTTATATGGTGGTTTATATGGAAAGAGCAAAATGAAAGAATTTTCGATAACAAAAAGAAAACTTTGACAAGTCTTGTTAGAAATATCAAATTACAAGCGTTCTTTTTGGCCGAGTTGAACACAAGAATGTTAGGGATTACGGCAAATATGGTGATCTCTTTATGAGATTCCTTATACAGACCTCTGTAATTTTTATGGTTTTTTACTTGGATAGCCGAATCCACTTTCGGTTCCCCTTTTTTCCTTCGGTTGTAATCATTTGGTTGAGATACTCAAATACCCCTTTTTAAGTGCCTTTTCTCAATAAATTTGTATTTGACCGATCAAAAAGAAAAATATTATGCAGTACATAAATCAATTATCTGTTTCCATACAAATGCACTAAGGAGGAATATATGCATGTAGTTTGCGTTTTTGGAAATTTTAGGTTTCAAAATCGCGAGAGAGCAAGAGAAATGGAGTAGTACTTCAATGAATGTCCTTCAGCTAATTTACTTTCCTTAACCAGATATTTTCATGAATTGCTAAATCTTCACCCACAAAAGTGTATTGTAAAAAGTGTAGGCTTTTTCTTCTATTTCAAACTCCATTCCTAGTACTGGAATTTGTTCTTTCTTATTCTAGAGTGAATTGATTCAACACGTGCGACATTTTCATTCGACTCTTCAATAGAGATATCATCTAAAGAAATATTTAAGTCGATGCCCTTACCGAAATCCAATTTGCGCCGCACTTGGAGATCGTCTTCTTCAAGTTGAGCATCGTTGTGTAAACCCTACAAAACCAAAATATATATAAACTTTAAGCTCCTTTTTATAGTTTTGGTTTTACGATTTAATCACATAAATTAAAGTCTTAACATAGGATTTCCGCAATAAGGACAATAATTGACTTAAAAATGATATAACTAAGTTCACTAAAATACCAGTTGTAATTGCATCGTAACTATTGGAAGATCATTACCTATTAGATGTGTTTCCCTTCAATGAAATTTTTTTTTGATGCAAAAACTTTGTTATTCATAAGGAACCGAACCGTAAGCTTGGATTTTTGGTTCAGGAGATAAAAATGGTAACAATATATATGCTTTTATGTTTTTATATTTATCTTTAACTGTAAATAAGATAATTAAATTATGGAAAAAAAAGAAGCTAGATGTCAAAATCTAACTAGTGGGACGCGCGGGCACATGCAAGGAGGGGACATGGGATCTGCACCCCTCCCACCTTGTCCAATTCCACTACCCATATTTGGAAATCTTTTCAAACTCGGAAAAAAACCTCACTAGTCACTAACTCAACTTTACGGTCCATTAATGTCACTAAAATTAGGTTCCTTCAATAGTATGTGCAGTTAAGGTTTATAAGCTTCTGTTACACGTACGATGTGGGTTTTACATGCGCTTGTGTATAAATGCTTTGTAAGATTTCATTTGTTTTCTTTGAAGAAGATCCCCATTTATGATAGGTACATCATAGCACCCAATTCTTGGGATTCGGCAGTTCCATCTATGATTTATCATTCTTGAATCTGTGGTCTTCAATAAGATACTACGATTTAGCAGCACCTTAAATATGGCATAGCCTTGTTATTTTCCATTTACAGTGCGCTCCATGTTCACATGTACATAAATAAATATATCAGGAGTTTCTTGAAATTACAAAGGAGTTTTGCAATAAAAGTAATCTGTTTTTAATAGACAAGGGCTTAGCTGTTTTACATCTCTTCATGTGAGTTAGTAAAGAATGTGCACCATGTGGTCTGGAAAGTAGTGCATATCGTCTAGATCTCTACACATACAATATTTATACTTGGAAGTTGGAACTTGGAAGTGAAACCAGACGTCCCCAATATATCAATTTCAAATCATGGCGAAAATTTCTTTCATTTTCTCTCCTTTCTTCTTTGGATTATTTTGCCTAGCTTTGATTTCTTTTATGTCTGAGTAAGTACTTACTTATGAACTTAATCATCCCACTAGTTTAATGATAGTTTCTCTAACAACAAGTTCTTTTTGTGTTTTGTTTTGCTTGGATCGGCGATGAATGATACTACAGAAAAGGAGGCGTCAATGCATTTTCGCAACCAATCTGTTCTGCAAGCTCCCCAAAAAGTCTCGGACACAAATATATGATCTCGTGGAACGACTGTTTTGAAGATTGTCGATTTTGGTGCTTTGTTGCTTATGGGAGTACTACTTTGGGTGTTGTATCTGGATATTGCTTTAATCCTCGCCTTTCTGTTACAGTCTGTCAGTGTTGCACCACCACGGCCACCAGTATATATGTATGAAATTTAATTGAAGCAAAAAAAGTTTCAAAATGTTACATGTATCCTAGCTAATTTTTCTCTTCTCAGTTTGATGGAAATTCCGTTGTGTTAGTATCTTCCCGTAGCAGGGAAATTTGGGAATATGCCCCAAAATCGACTGTCATCTTGGGGATATGCCCAAGAATTTCAGTTTTTGGGAATATGCCCAAAGTAACGGTTTCCGTCAAGGAACCGTTAAATAGACAATTTATATTAAATGTGTCTGAACTTTCTCTCTAATTTTTTCGAGATTTTTTCATCTGAATATGTTCCTGAACCTTGTATAGGTGTTAACATATCGTATATCTGTCTTTTAATTCACATATGTGATCCCAAGTGTATACGAATATTGACTACTTAAACGGTTTTGGATGGAATTTTTGACGGCTGGGGCATATTCCCGAAAATTGGAATCCTGGGGCATATCCCAAGATGACAGTCGATTTTGGGGCATATCCCCAATATTCCCAATGTTTATTTGAGATTTTATGTTTAATAGGTTTACCATATAAAAAGAAGAACAGATAGAAAGCAAAACTATGGTAGTCCCAGCCTGATTTTCCAAAAACAAAACATAACCAAAGATAAAGATTCTATATCTGTACTTCTAGTGATCATACCCAAAGGAAAAACTACAAAAATCTTTATGCCAGGATTCCATTTTGGAAAATTATCCACTACTGTACTTGCAAAAAGTCATGGAAGCACATGCTATATGATGACGCCATGCCACTTGCAATACCCGCAAATAATATATCAAATGTGGGAAGACGGCTCCTCAAACAAGTTAAAATTTTGTTCGTTCGTATCATCACAACAAAGCATTGAGAAATATGAACTACGTTTAGTAAATTCAATTAATTTAGATAACTTTTTTATTTATTAAGTGCTTTAGCATATATATATAATTATTGGTTGTGATACTGTTAGATCAAAAATGTTCGAACAGTAATCAGAGTCGGAGTCGGGGAAGGTATCCAGAATCCCTTACGAGAGATACATCACCTACACTAGGAATGCCCATAGAAAGAATCATGTGAGCACAGTTTGGTCAAAGTTTCATTCAAGTTGTCCCATATTTGATAGACAAATAACTCATAGGGATAAGCACTATATAAGATTACCTCTCTTTTCAAACACAATTATCCCCAACTAACTGAGTTTTCAACTTTTCAGTTGTTCCAGAAAAATAGTTTTCCCTGTAGAAGAAGAATATCATTTTTCGTTTCCTTTTTTTCCCCCCAGAAGATTATCATCTTGCTGAAGCGTTCATAGTGACGCTTGAATAAACATTCAGCCTGGGAAATGATAAATTATGTAACTGTAAGTGCTTACAAAGTTACAATAGAGTAGGCAAATTCTCTTAGTGGTCGCATCAGATATCACATGGATATATAACGGTCCTCCAGAGTCCAGACGTGCCTTGATTATTAATTACTGTCCATTCTGTGGCAACACTTGCGGCATTGACCATTATAATACTCATCTGCTGGTGGTGTTTTCATGGTGTTTACTATTTTATTTTTTATTTTATTTTGATTAATGCCACCAACGAGATTTGATTCTGATTTTATATTTTAAATCATATATTATAGCGTCGTGATGTGCATGTATTCTTGTGTGGCCAGCAACTATCAAACTGGCATGGAAAATACTTAAAATCATGTCTAGATCTAATGGAGAAAAACAGCATTCCTAACGACTAAATCCAGTATGTATTAGATGGAACAAACACACAGGTAAATCAAATCCATGTAAATGATAATGTAGAATAATGCTTAGTTATTATATTGGATTCTCTTGGGCACGTTCAAAATCCGCAAATCACCGCCATATCTGGCAATACAGCTACGATGAGGCTTGTGTAAGTGTTCTCAGAACGGTCATCTTGGGAATCCTTTGACATTTCATAATGAAAATACTGAATGACATCAGATACAATTTGTTTTTTTTTTTTTTATTTATTTTAAAAAAAAAGCATCAAAACGTGATAGGCATCTTCAATCCCTCATCTGATGCTTCGATACTGATACTGCTACCCGTACTGTACAGCCTCTTTCAGGGTAGGATCAGGGCGGATGAGAATCCACTCTTAATAAGTAAACAGATTAGTTCTCGTAATTTTTTTGGAACTGATCAAAACGCTATACTACTCTCTTTCTTTGTTTTTCTTCAATCAGTTTTCTTTCTTTTATGACGATGGAATACTCCTATTTTGCTTACCGTAGTGCAAGTTGTGCAAGGCTCTGACAGGCCGGCATAAAAAATATGTTATATTTATTATTATGAGATTTTCTCTAGTCGACCCGGTACATGCTACTGGAAAAGACTTTGGATTTGGATTTGGAATACTCCTACTACCATTGTCCTGTCTTGAGATTTGGGGTGACCATTTTCATTACTACTCTTCTCGTTGGATATGCTGGTGCTCATTCTTCTTCTTCTTCGGGAAAGTATAATCCTTGCAACTTTCCAGCCATCTTCAATTTTTGTGACTCAAATTCTGATAATGGGCTTGGTCTGCTGTTTTTGGACAAGCTTGGAAACCAGCCGGAGAAACCTATTTTGGTGCTCCTGCTGGGAGATATTCGGATGGACGCCTCATCATCGATTTCATAGGTATGGACATGAAACTAAAATCACCTATTTTAAATTGTTTCTCACCTCATATGCAGGTTTTTCATCGATATATCTTTCCACTTTCTATATTTTTGCATTAACAAGATCACTCGGACTATTAGACCTATGTTTTTAGGTGAAGTCAAATATCAGGTTTCTTTGGTGGAGTTGACATATCAGGACTTGGTTAAAAAAAAAAAATCGGCCATAAGTTTCTCAAAACACAAAGATTTTTCTTTAATTTTCAGCGGAGAGACTTGGGTTGCCTCATCTCAGTGCGTATCTCGATTCGATTGGAGCAAATTTCATTCATGGAGTCAACTTTGCCACTGCTGCAGCAGGGATTAGAAAGTGGAATAACTCAACTGGACTTGGTCCAATTTCACTAGTCGTTCAGAATATCGAATATGCACAATTCACTACAAGAACCCAATCACTTCGTAATCGAGGTAATAAAGAACGCGCGATTGGGGGACCTTGAACTAATTGGGGGATATAAATTACTTCCCCCAACCAATAGTGTCTACTAAGGGGTGCTTTTGGGGGTAAAAATACTAAAATACCCTTCCCTCAAAATAAAAAACAAAAAACAAAATCATATCCCTCATTTCCATCTTCACTTCTTATTAATCTCTTTTAGGATTAGGGATTTGAAACCTAAATATTCCCAACTCCCTTTCAAATTCTAAATTTTCCCCACTCCATTTCAAATTCTCTTCTCCTTCTCTGCCGGCTCCTCAATTTGAAAACGATTTTTTTTTTTTTTTTACATTCGGAAGTGATGAAGACCATGCCGGAAGTGATGAAGACATGCCGGAAGTGATGAAAACCATGCCGGTAGTGATGAAGACCATGCCGGAAGTGATGAAGACCATGCCGGTAGTGATGAAGACCATCTCTGAAATTAATTTTTTTTACATCGCCGGAAGTGATGAAGACTATGCCGGTATTGATGAAGACCATGCCGTCACTAAATGCCGGCATGCTCGATAGAAATCTATCAATGCCGGTAGTCAAGTGAAAAAAAATTCAATTTTCTGGATACTTTACATCATGTGCCATCAAAAAAAATTAAGCAACATACTATGCCGTTAGTAGTACCGGTATGCTCGAGAATTAACTGACTGAGCCGGCAGTGGACTTTTCAAAACTAGAAAAAAATTAAAAACGGAATAGGATTTGAACACAACCGGGAGGGGCTACGCCTCCCCTGATCCCCCGAATAGTGGCAAACATTTATGAAAATTTCCAACAAATGCCGGCATGGTTTTTTCGGTTGAATACAATGCCGGCTTGCCTTTCAAAATTGGGGATATTGTTGGACGGCATGGACGTATTATGAATACAATGTCGGGAATGCTGCTTCCGGCATTGTATTCATACTACGTCCATGCCGGCACCGAGCTATTTCAGCTGCAACTATGGTGGATTCAAAGAAAAAAAATCAAATTTTCAACACATTGACACCTTTACCTGAGTATTGGGAGTGCTTGTACAATCATCCTCCATTTTTACCAAAAAAAGTTCCCTCTCAATATTTTCCCCCTCCTTCCACTCTCACCTCACTCACCAAAATAAAAATAAAAAAACACACTAATCATTTATCAAATAATCTTATGAATTTACTAATTATAATTAAGCACTAATCCTGATTAGTGAGGGGTAGATTAGGTATTAGGTAAAATACTTAGATAAGGGGTGATCCTGATTTGATATTTGGATCCAGGTTTTGTCCTTTTCCTCTATCCCCAATTAATTTAGTATCCCCAATCACGCGTTCTTAATAAACAATAATCAAATAACTTTACCGATTCATGTTTTATGTTCTAGGTGGGGGTTTTCAAAATTTGATGCCAAAAATTGAATCCTTTTCACGTGGTTTATACACATTTTATATTGGCCAGAATGATGTCACAAGTTATTACATTGGTACGCCAATGGAGCAAGTTAGAGATCTAATATCTGACACACTTAATCAATTTTCAGAAAATATTAAGGTAGGTAAATGTTTTCATTTTTTCTCGTGGAGATTTTTTGTGCACCAATTGCTCTGGCTTAAGCTCACTTTGTAGACAGCTACAAACAGTTACCAAATTCCAGTGCGGGTTACTAAATCCTTATAAAACACAAAACTGTCCTATCACTAGTAACCTCTCATGGAACTTGGTAACCCCGTGTAGTGGTCATGTTTTGTCCGGATGAGAACTAAAATCAGTATGTGGCACGTAATTGGTTAAGGATATCTATGGTCGAGGAGGGAGATATTTCTGGATCCATAACACTGGTCCAGTTGGATGCTTAGCATACATGATAGATTCCCTACAAATCGCTCCAGGGCAAATCGATGAAGGGGGTTGTGTGAAACCTGTCAATGAAGTAAGTAGCTCAGTATTTCAACCGTAGGTTAAATGACACAGTTGTTAAACTCAGAAAGCAACTTCCATCAGCTGCAATCACGTATGTAGATGTCTACAAAGTCAAGTATTTACTCATCAGCAAAGCTAAAAAATATGGTAATTAATTTTTTACCTTGATATAACGATCGAGGTTGGTTGATAGTTTGCGTCTGAATTCAAATGCATTTGATTTGATGATTTTAGATTGAATTGTATATATGGTACAGGATTTAAGCAGCCTCTTAAAGCTTGTTGTGGGCGTGGTGGTAAGTATAATTATAACTCAAAATACGGATGTGGAGCAAAGATGAAAGTGAATGGGAAAGCGAGACTGATCGGTTCATGCAAAAATCCAAAGGTCAAGATTGTTTGGAATGGTGTCCACTACACTGAAGCAGCAAACAAGTTTGT
Organism: Papaver atlanticum; assembly: GCA_023531105.1. Taxonomy (NCBI): domain Eukaryota; kingdom Viridiplantae; phylum Streptophyta; class Magnoliopsida; order Ranunculales; family Papaveraceae; genus Papaver; species Papaver atlanticum. The sequence goes on from JAJJMB010008779.1 coordinate 41,364, forward strand.
GTTTGATCAAATTGTTGATGGTTCTTTCTCAGACCCACCAATGCCATTGGCTCTGGCCTGCCATAGACCTACTTCACACTAACTCTTATCCTTCGTAAAAAAGAGACATTCTCGGTGAACCTGAGATTTTCTTAGCTCGTTACAATCGTTCAGGGCTTTCTATCAGGCAGGATATATGTAATGTTATCCATTCATCTTTTTCATGTGTCGTCTTGTCATGTGTTGAAGTTTTAAATTTTTTGATCTTGATATTACCAAATGATCAATCCTGATTCAGTTTCGGCTGACTAGATTCGTATTAGGATATTCTTATCACTAGATTTGTGCCCGTGCTACCCATCAGACATTTTTTCCCCTCTTAACTTGGTGTGCGCGGGTTTCGTCCCGTCCCGTGGCGATGCATTTTAAATTTGGTGTGCGCGTGGCTTCGCTCTATCCCGTGGCGATGCATTTTTTGATTTGGTGGGGCGTAGCGAATACATTAAATAGATTGAGTAAAGATAGGAAATATGTACGGATTTTATTTACTTTTTCCTTTTATTTTCCCAGAAAATATGTGTAAAATATGTGGGTTTTTTTTTCCTCTTTATGTACTCCTTCCTTACCACATATATTGGTGGAATAGACAAAAGCTCTTAGATTAAGAAACTTTCTTGATTTTATACATTTCTATGTTTTTTCCTGTTTCACCCTTAATTATATTTCCAATGTTAGAGACATACACTCAATTTTGATGATTCCTAAGCAAATAAATAGGGGTAGTGGAAGTAAAATGTCGTTTTGAAAATTGGACTCTGCCTATATAGTGGTACAAGGAAAAATGAAAATTCCGCCTACATAACAGGTACGGAGGGAGTATAATTTGGGAAAAAGAATCATAATGTATACTCGACTTACGAATTAAATTTAGACTTCCATAAAATTCCAAACACGGTAAGTTAAATCTTCCTTTGAGTTTATAATTAGATATCCTCCCAATTTATTGTACTCTACATGTATTAATCAAGGTGTTCAAGTAGATAGATGGCCAAATATTCCATCTTTGGTGACTAACAACATTCAATCATTTACATGTAAAGTGATTTGGTTAAGCAGCTGTTTTTGTTGACATGCATTGTCCTACAGTATTTGCTAGTTTGATTTTTGCCGACTATCCAGGAGACATACATTGCATTTATCCGGATCCATTCTACCGTCGTCTAAAACAGGGTAGAAAAGTAGAGAAATTGGGTCAATTACCCAAATATTTTAAAAACATGGTTTTAATGGACGAGTAAAAATTAGTATGGGTGAAATGGACACCAAAAAATAGCAAGAATGAATCTGGATTCATCCTGGTTTAAACTTAAAAAATGGCAAGGGTGAAACTGGATGCATCCTGATGTAAATTAAAAATAACAAAAAGTATTTGAAAATTGGTAGGATGAAACTGTTTACATCCTGACTATTTTTACATTCTCGTCCATTTAAACAGTATCAAATTTTACATGTCTTTTTCACCCAAAATTATCGCTATTGGGTTAATTGACCAATTTTATGAAAAAAGTATGTATATTATAAAAAATTGCCATGCACGAACTTACCATCATAATAATTTAATAAGGATACAAAACCATTGAATCATTTATTGAATAACAAACATAATTTATAGTGGGTCACTCGTGTAATAATGAACATGTATATACCAACAAAACGAACGCAAATTTGCGTACCTTCTATGTGGTATGAAATGTCGCCTCGCCATGTTTTAGAAAGTTGTGATCATGACAAATAGAAAGTTCCCCGATAACAAGACGGCGAAGACCTACATGACAAGGGACATACGATGAATAAGGCGTCCGATAAGGATACCAAATATCATAACGATAATCCATCGGATGGAATTACAGCAATGAGCACGGAGTTCATGATGAACAAGGAAACCTCAAGGCGACAAGATAGCTGACCAAGACCAATACAATAAAGAGACATCGGAGAGAAGATTTAGCCGAGTTTATAGGAGAAGAAATCACTTTATTAGCTGTAATCCATAATGTAAAAAGCCTATATAAGGAGAAAGGAGGCATTGTAGATAGTAATGAGTTTTTATTTAGTCCAAGTAAATCCAGAGAAAATAGAGAGAGAGAAAAAGTTAGGGTTTGTATACTTTGAGTAATATCATCTTTTGTATGAATCTTCAAGAGTAATAGTATGGCTTGATTCCAATCTTCTTCACTAGTTTTAGTAAGTTTGTGTGTAAACGTATCAAGGGTGTAGTTGTAGGATTTCCTGCAGCTACATTTTGGCGCCAGACAAAGGGAGTGAATCTGTTTATGTGAGTTTTAATTGTAGTGAAAGTGGTGGTAATAGGATTCGAT